>PITA01001981.1:0-83376 GCA_004023965.1 Spilogale gracilis
TAAATAACTGTATTTTATTTCCACTTTATTTTTTAAAGATATTTATTTATTTGACAGAGAGAGAGAGAGAGATCACAAGTAGGCAGAGAGGCAGGAGGAAACAGGCTCCCTGCTGAGCAGAGAGCCCAACGCGGGCCTCGATCCCAGGACCCCGGGATCATGCCTTGAGCTAAAGGCAGAGGCTTTAACCCACTGAGCCACCCAGGCACCCAAGACTGCTGTATATTATATAAACATTTATATAACCCTCTTTGGTCTTCTCAACTAGCACTTCTACTACTCTCCTGGGTCCCGTGGCCTCCGACGGTTAGGAAAATACCTCCCGGGATGTACCATCAATTGAGCTTGGCTCATCAGGGTGCCTGTCCCAGTTCCTGTGGAATGAATGCCCCACAAGCATATGCAGTTTCACAGTCTGGGTGGTTAATGTTTCTGGTTCTATGTAAAAGCAGTGAAGTCTTTTTCAGTCTGGCTCAGCTGATGGGTAGGTACAAAGAGCAAGACTCTCATCACCAAACTATGATTTCAGTGAGAACAAGTGTGTGTCCCTAAGATAGTTCTTCATTTTAAATAACATACAGTAAGTCAGCAGAGCAAAAAAAAGAAGAGATAATTCCAGATAGCGTGGGCACTGTACACTACAGTAAAGTGCATGCATGGACTCTGAGTTAGACCTGGTCCAAACCCCAACTCTGTAATATTTAAGTAGTGTAATCTTGAAAAAGATAGCTCTCGGAGCCCCAAATTCCTCATCTATAAAATCATCATCCAGAGCGCCTGGATGGCACTCAGTCAGTTAAGCATCTGACTCTTGGTTTCAGCTCAGGTTGTGATCTCAGGGTCATGGGATCAAGCCCCACATCGGACTCCATGCACATCAGGGAGTCTTCTTGAGATTCTCTCTCTCTCCCTCTGCCACTACCCCAGCTCATGCAGGTGAACTCTTGCTGTCTCTTTCTCTCTCTGAAATTAATAAATAAAATCTTAAAAAAAAAAAACATCATCCAACAACTCGTATGAAAGGAAAGCACTCAGCACAATGCTTGGCCAAGAGTTAACACGAGCTGAATAAATATTAAAAATGGATCATTGTGCTAGGAAGAGCTTTCTATTTCCCTCAAAGGCAAGGGGGACAGAGGAACTATACTATGTGCCCTCCCATCACAACGCATGCCAAAGTGTGAACAGTGCTAAAGAAAATAGTAAATTCTATACCACACCTGAGTTCACAATGGCAAATCACATGCCATATAATAGTAAGTAAAATATTATAATAGTAATATTTAATTATGATTAACATGACTTGGAAGGCTTCGTTCCCAGAGAATTTTTACTCTAGAAGGCACTCACTTTGTCCTAACGTTGGATTCAATCAGCCATATATGTGTGAGCCCATTATGGTGCCAGCAACTGTGCTCCAGAGTCAAGTAAACAAAAGGCCTGCTTTTGAAAGAGTTCAATCTCAAGGGGAAACAAAACCACTCACGTATACACCCACAAGCAAATAAACACAAAGTAAAAGTAAGAGAGAAAGAATAGGGGAGTCAGTGAAGGAAGGGTTTCTAGGTGGTGACAGTGCCAGCTAAGGAGAGCCCAAGGCAAGGAATGGGAAGAGTTTACTACAGAGGACTAAAGAGACCACAGTGTCCAAAGACATAGAGACCTAAGCCAGACCTTACCTGCGGCAAGGTAAAATCACTTTAGCACTGCTAGAATGCATGGTGTGAGCCAATGACAGCCAACATGGAGGGGAATAAAGTGGTATCTGTGCAGGGACGTTTATATACAAATCATAGAGAGATCAGAGTAGGTCCCAATTCTCCCTTATCCTCAGTACACCATGGCAGCTCCTTAAAAACAGTGATCCAGGGGCGCCTGGGTGGCTCAGTTGGTTAGGCGACTGCCTTTGGCTCAAGTCATGATCCTGGAGACCTGGGATCGAGCCCCACATCGGGCTCCCTGCTCGGCAGGAAGCTTGCTTCTCCCTTTCTCACTCCCCCTGCTTGTGTTCCCTCTCTGGCTGTGTTTCTCTCTGTCAAATAAATAAAATCTAAAACAAAACAAAACAAAACAAAAAAAAACAGTGATCCAAGGAACAGCACACAACCATCCAATTAGGACAGAATAATCAGCCATGTCTCGTAGCTGCAGTGTGCTATGTTTGCATGGATAAAACAGAATCAGTGACGGGCTTCCTCTCCAAGAAAACACCAAATGGAAGATGACATTGGTGCTGCAGGTTTATTAAAGATAATACAGCATGAGGGGCTCCTGGGTGGCACAGTTGGTTGGGCATCTGCCTTTGGCTCAGGTCATAGCCCGCATTGGGCTCCTTCCTCATTGGGGAGCCTCCTTTTCCCTTACCCTCTGCCTGCCACTCCCCCTTGCTTGTGCTTTCTCTAGGTCAAATAAATTTTAAGAATCTTTTTTTTTTAAAAAAGATAATACAGTATTTAAAAAAAAGAAAGAAAA
The DNA here is from genome assembly GCA_004023965.1 of Spilogale gracilis. Lineage (NCBI taxonomy): Eukaryota > Metazoa > Chordata > Mammalia > Carnivora > Mephitidae > Spilogale > Spilogale gracilis. Next base: position 2,473 of record PITA01001981.1, read on the forward strand.
GAAATTGGTGACGGGTTTAAAGCAGAAAGGTGAAAAGGTGTAAGATCCACGTTGAAAACAGCTTTCAAGAACACTGGAGGGGACAGGTAAGGAAATTAGGAATATGTAAGTGAGAACAGGTGCCAAAGCCTAGGTAAAGAGTATAAGGACCTGGACTGTGGCAGATTACAGACAGCAGGAAGACCTAGGAAAAGGGACAATTTCCCAGACTATCTATGAACAACTTGGTGGTTTCATGGACCACAAATACACATACAGGAGGCAGCTCATGAATTTGCCTTTGGATGTGTTCAAGTCTGAGGTTATAGCTAAGGAGAGCTATCCAGCTGGCAGGAAGAGGACATTGGAAACCAGGAGAAAAATCTCCACCAGAGGCTTGGATTGGGGACAGAGTACAGTGAAAGCATGCCAGCGCCCACGACTTTGTAGCAGGGGATAAAGTCCCGCATGCAGAAGAACACCTCACCTAGTGTCGCAGCTGCAGCCAGTCCAGCTGTGTAGGGGTCCGTCCCCGGGGGAGCAGCGCTGATGATGTATGGGTTGGGGACAAAGGCAGCGGGCGCTAAACCTGCTGAAAACACACCTGTCAGTAAAAACAAACCCAACTAGAACTGTAGCCCTACCAAATACCTACACAATTTGGCTACTCACTCCAGGCTGCAGGTGAGGAAAAAAAAAGAAAAAAGACAAGACACGATAGGTTGAGAGGAAAGAGGACTTCTAAAAAGATAAAATAACCCCTATACTAAAGATCAGGGTGACACTTCTGTACTGTCTTTTTGTCTTTTTTTGTTGTTTCGTTTTTTGTTTACCTTTGCTAACAATTAAGCCATTAGGCAGTTTTAAATTCGCACAATTTCTCAAGGACTATTAAAATTTTAGCAGGCTAAAATAAAGGAATTTAAAAGACTCCGTAATGGGATGGAGGGATGAATTTATCTCCATTTAGAACAATTTTCCAAACAGTTTTTCTCTGAGAAAATGTGTAAGTATTTATAAAGACTAGCATCCTCAATTATAAATTAAAGCAGACCCAGGCAAAAGCTGTTATGCCTAGCCTTAATACATTTAGGTTGGAAGCAAGTCTTCTCTCCCATAGCATACCACAATCTATGATTAGCAGTCTCCTTCCTACTGAACCATATCATTTTGACACGTTAAAAAAAAATTTTTTTTGACATGTTACTTGTTCACACACACAGCACTTTGTTTCAAAAAGACCTTAAAAAGGTGCATGGGGGAAGGTCTAGGCAGTAAGACAAACTATGTACACTGAAACAGTAACAGGTGCTACAGGAAAAGGGCAAAGCTACTTTAAAAAACAGTCATTAAATGAGAATACTTTTTCAGATCTTCAATACATGCTGCTTGGAAAATGGGTTTACACGTACCACTCACTATTTGGTACGATGAGAAGTTGATATATTCACAGTTGAGGCAACTCTAACAAGAGCAAAACTATTCTTATGCCATCGATTTCATCCAATCTTACCAAGAGAGTTGATGCCAGTCACGACTGTAGTTAGAGACTTTAAATCCTAAAACAGCGAAGGCAGACCAATACGTGCGCACTAAGAAATCCTATGAACTGAAGTCTAGAAGGTTGCCAAAAATCAAGAACGAGGCAAGATATAGCTGCACAGGAGGAAGAGGCCATCTACTCTGAGGGATCTGTCTGGACTTGATGAGAATCACTCTAGGGCAGCGGGCATGGCGGTAGCTCGCCTACAGCGGCAGCAGGGCGCCAGGCCACGGGCACCCCCCCGCTCCAGGACAGTGAAGGACTTACCGATGTGGGGCTGATGGGCCGCCGCCAGTGCGTACTGCTGCTGCTGCGCCGCTGTCAGCTGCTGGACGGCAAGCGCATTAGGTCTTTGGAACAGCTGAAGGTAGAAAAAGACGTGATGAGGTTAGAGAAGCTGTCTCATGAAATAAACTTGAAACCTCTCTGAATAGAATTTCTACAAACCCTTGGTTCAGGAATGACATTTTTAAACAAAAATGTTCTGCTCTACTCCAGTCCCATTTTGATGTTAAAAGGAAACTTCATAGAAAGGTTTTGTTTCCCCTCTCCTTCTTTACCTCAGATTGGCGCACCGAGTTCCGAAGCTAGTCTGATGTCCCCTGAACCACAAACAACCATACAAATGCCCACACAGCTGCCAACAGGTCTGAGTCCTGCCTGATGCAAGGCACACTCAAAATTAAGTCTACTGCAAAAATGACTTACACCACATTGCCCCTACCGCTGTTACCTCTCTTCAGCTCTTTCGAGAAGCCCACAAACACTTGGAATTAATCCTCACATTTTGGAAAGGAAAATGAAAAGTGTTCATTTCATCCTCTGGCTGTCTCTTCCCAGGGAAATGATATTGGATAGCTTCCCTCAACTAGTGGCTTATCATAATGAATAAATCAGACAGCTGCCAACTTTTGGGAGCCCTCCAGTTTCCTAGGATACCTATTCGTCATGTGTAGGAAATCAAACAACAGAAACACAGCTGCTCCTAAAAAACCTGGATTATGTGCTCAGACTTAGGACACTTCTCAGTTCACAAGAACAGTAAGGAATGCAAAGCCCTGACACTAAGAATATACCGAAATTCTATCTTACTACAAGGTCAATCATTCACTCATCCTATAAATATTATGAAAGCAATAATACCTGCTAGGCACTGTGCGAGGGACTAGGGATGCAACACTGCATAAGATGGTGACACACTTTAGCATGAATAGTACTGGTTCAAAAAAGGGGCTTCTCAATTGGCTTGACATGCCACCTTCCAGAGAGTCATACTGAAAATGTCTTCATTTGCTAAGCTCAGAGTGCTTACTGAGTGCATCTCCCTAGAGAGGACCTTCAACCTCCCTATCTGCTTTCTACAGTTTTTAAGAGCTCAGCTGACATAACTGGAGGACACTGAAAACACACCATGGGTCTTAAATAACAGATTTCCTCATAAAGAAACCTGACTATTTTGGACATTAGGAGATAATGTCATCCCACCAATTCAGCTTAATTATCGTCAGAACTGAACGTATAATGTTATCTTCAGTCGTAGAAAGACTTTATATGAGTGGCAAATTTAAAGAAAAAGAAAACAAAAGGTGAATATTTCGAACATACTAATCAGCGTCACCCTGTTACTTCTCCTTGTAAATATTCACCTTTCTAAAAACCAGAGTAAAATTAGGGTTTGCCTTTACAATATGAAAGGAAATAAGTAACCATGTACAGATTTCAAAAATACTTTGAGTTGTATTTTCAAAGGTTAAAGAAACAAGAAACCTCATTATGATGCTGATAAGAAGACAAGCACTCCTAATTTAGGGGCAATGATTAAATATCAAGTCTTCAAAGGCAATACTGGGAATTGTAGACAAGCCTACCAAAACAACTGTTCACTCCAGGAAGGGAGCCAATCAGTACTACTGGGTAACTGTGATCTTGGGTTTTTTCCAGGTTGTTTTTCATGTGTCTGTCTTACCTAAAGGACAGTGTCCCACAGTATGCCTACCAACAGGAAGCAGCTAACCCAAGAGGGGGAGCCAGAAGGGAGAAAACATTACAGTAAAATAGTGGTGGAAAGTTGTTTCTAAGTTTTTTCCAACGCTGTAAAAATACCTCACAGTTTCACTAGATACCTACTGTGTCTTCAATGGATCTCTGGAATTTTCCTAGCCTTAAAGCTTTTGAAATATTTAATATCTCAGACACTGCTCATTCTAGCCTCTTTCCTTTATGCCTCTTTGCCCCGCTGCAAAGAAAATAGTTCATTCAACATTTTTTGAGAACCTATTAATTAGTGAGGTGCTGTGACATGGAGCCAGGGAAATAAAGATGGTGTGTTGAGAACAGAACTCTTGAACTGATCTCATTAACTAAAACAGTACTCGCTGCCATGCCATCTCGTGAAGTGGGGATAACTTCACAGGTCTTTAACATGGCATCTACCTCCTTAGACGGATGTGTACTACATGTACTACACCGAGACATACCCAGTGTGTGGACGGATACCAACCATTCTACGACAACATTAGTTTGTGGTTCTCAGCATCAGTTCACCACACTTTGGAAGAAGAAACTATTACTTTTAATTAAGAATATACAGGTCCTATGAGAGCTCCCACATATTCTGTGTTTGAGAGTTGATTGATATCACAGTGACTATGGTGAATAGAGAAGGAACTGTTTTTCTTGAATGCATTTTGCAGTAAACAATTAACAAAAGCAAAATTATCATCTACAGCAAGCAGACTTAATTACAGCACAGATTACAGCAATTCTGGCACATTCTCTTTATGTAAATGGTCTGATATTAATGGGAAATACAGGGTATTCAAAACAAAATTGGGTAATTGGCAAGTAATGGATTCCAAAGGATCCTGAAAAACTCATACAAATGCCATCTGCTGGGCAAAGCACTGAGCTCTGTTAACATTTTCATCATTTTCAGAAAGCAAGTCAATGGTAACTGAGAAACACAATACTGCGAGATTTGGAGAGGACGCGTGTTTTAAAGATGGTATAATGATAAATGTGCCACTACTGATTACAATGAATTCTTAAGTTGTTCAAGAGAGTTAATGCAAGGCAAAGTATATCAATTATTTCAAGCTCATCAAGGTTCCTAGTAAGAAACACTGAAGGCATAATCTGGGAACTACACAAGCAAGCTGACTTGACTCCCTTCTCGGTCACTACATGACTTTACAAAAGATAGCCTGCAGGGTTTTTATTCCAGAAAGGGACAGTCAGAAACACCCAGTAAAGTGCTAAGTGATAAAAGATAGCTACTAGTGTTATTGTGTTGTTATCAATAATACTTGTTGGCATAAAAACGGTTGCTGTGTTTCCAGAATGTGTAGTAAATACCTAAATATGGAGCTGATATAGGTGAAAGACTGTCCCCTCCCCCACCAAAATAAAATGTCCCACAAGCCCTGGCTTCTGACCAATGTAAGGCTATATACATAGTGGAGAGGGGATCAGGGCACAGGCTCTGGGGTCAGAGAGCCTGAATTCATATCGTAGCTATAATGCAGACAGACTATGTGACATGGGACAAAGATAACCTCTCTGTGACTCACTCTTCTACTCTCTTGAGAGGGACAATAAAGACATGTCTAACACGTAATGTTGCTGGAAGTATTAAAATCAACATACGTAAAACACATGCTGGGGAACGTCCTTTATGTGTCTCCTTCTGATGAATGGGGAGAATACCCCCACACAGACATGGCCCTACTGTGAGTCACTTCTTACAGCTCCTTTCCCAACAAGGCAGCTCAGGATGAGGAAAGCAGAGGGCAAAACTCCTTGGAGTGAAAGTTAATTTTAAAAAATCCCGGGGCGCCTGGGTGGCTCAGTCGGTTAAGCTACTGCCTTCGGCTCAGGTCATGATCCCGAAGACCTGGGATCGCGCCCCACATCAGGCTTCCTGCTCGGCGGGAAGCCTGCTTCTCCCTCTCTCACTCCCCCTGCTTGTGTTCCCTCTCTGGCTGTGTTTCTCTCTGTCAAATAAATAAATAAAATCTTTAAGAAAAAAAAAAAATCCCAATGAGTTCATAAGCACAAACTGCTGTCAACAAGTCACAAAGATAACAGGGAAGGGGTGCCTAGGTGGCTCAGTGGGTTAAAGGCTCTGCCTTCAGCTCAGGTCATGATCCTGGGGTACTGGGATCAAGGCCCATGTCAGGCTCTCTGCTCAGCAGGGAGCCTGTTTCCTCTGAGCGCTCTCCCTGCCTCTCTGCCTACTTGTGATCTCTCTCTCTGTCAAATAAATAAATAAAATCTTTAAAAAAAAAAAAAAAGATAATAGGGAAGGAAGAAAAACCCTTTTTGTTTTGTTGTAGAAGAATATACTTTACCATATACTCCATGTAGAGAAAACCAAAATGCAACTGAATCTGCAGCTGAGACAACCCCACATATCAAAGGCTCTATTTTTCTAGTTCTAGGTGCCCAAAGGGCAGACCCCAGAGCTAGACACCAGAACACAGATGTTCCCATAGATTGCAGTAGATAAAGTTCAGTAACTCTCTAAGCTTCATGAGGTCTTAATTTTCTTATCTGTGAAAATGCAGTGCCTGCCCTCTCCCATGGGGATGTCATAAGGGTTCACTGAGAAAAGATCTTCAAAACACTGAAGATGGGGCACCTGGGTGGCTCAGTTGGTTAAGCGACTGCCTTCGGCTCAGGCCATGATCCTGGAGACCCGGGATCAAGTCCCACATCGGGCTCCCTGCTAGGCGGGAAGCCCACTTCTCCCTCTCTCACTCCCCCTGCTTGTGTTCTCTCTCTGGCTGTGTTTCTCTCTGTCAAATAAATAAAATCTTTAAAAAAAAAAAAAAAAAAAACCCACTGAAGGTATTATTACATCAATGGTGGGACTATAATCTTTTAAGAAAAAAAGAGTTATCATGGCAGCCAGTCTTTAGTACATGAAATATATGAAAGTCTGCTACTGTCTGAAGCTTCCAGGTCAAACCCCATTTTCAATCAGGTTATCTGAACAACTACAATGATCAACAATGATTCTGGATAAACAGGTACATACAAACCATGCTGCTGTTTTAAAAAATAAACTTCTTCACATGGAACAAGGTGATTCCAAAATAATCTCTGAACAAGGTGGTGGGGGGAACATGTTCTTCTACTAAGTATTTTTTGAGGAAAATCATAAAATCTCAGCAAAGTGGGGCGCCTGGGTGGCTCAGTTGGTTAAGCAACTGCCTTCGGCTCAGGTCAAGATCCCGGAGACCCGGATCGAGTCCCACATCGGGCTGCCTGCTCGGCGGGAAGCCTGCTTCTCCCTCGCTCACTCCTCCTGCTTGTGTTCCCTCTCTGGCTGTGTTTCTCTCTGTCAAATAAATAAAATCTTTAAAAAAAAAAACTCAGCAAAGTCAAAGAACAATAAGGGCAAGCTTCAATGGACCTGACTGCTAGCTGAAGTCAGCGTGTTAAGAGGGACTATACATGACACTGATACAACGATCTTCCTCTCGCTTGTCAATTGAAAGGAAAACAGAGAATAATAAGACCTATCTTAAAACTGCACAAACCTGGCTTCGGAATAATGACATTTAATCACTGCCATGCTTTTAAAAGCACTGTGTGCCACTTCCTCTCCCACCTGCTTAGGGCTGTGAGGAAATGAATCTGTACTTCAATTATAATTTCCAGAGTATTATTTCTTTGTTAAAATTCATGCTTAACAGGTGAGAGTTTTAGTACAGCAGTATGCAATTTTGTACAACATGCTACATTAGGTTATTTTTAGATTAACTGAATTCTAAATAAAGAGTATCAACAATCTGATTAATCTATAAGAGTGTAATCCTGGCTTTGATTTCTGCTACATATGATTGTAATATAATGAAATCTAGCAGTAACTTTACAAACTGTATTTAGGGAAATATAAGTAATTGAACGGCTCTTCAATTAAAATAAGGAGGACAGACCGTGTACCATAACACAAAATGGTACAAACACATTATTATGAACTGTTCACTGTTTATAATGCTTACTGTTCACTGTCCAGAATTAAGGAGAAAACAATGAATGAAGGGAAAGTGAGGGAAAGAGGGCAAATAGTCCAGAGATATCAATGAACATTTCAAAATGCCCTAAATTAGGGGTACTTAAACCCCAGATCTTTGTATTTGGGATAGGTAAAATTATCCTTATTTTCATGAAGTTTGCCATGCCCTTCAATTATGCCTTTAGGCAACAAACCACATTAACATGAGCTATACACTTGTGACTTAATCACCAGTAGAAGTCACACATGGGGCACCTGAGTGGCTCAGTTGGTTAAGCATGCAACTCTTTTTTTTTTTTTTTAAGATTTTATTTATTTATTTGACAGAGAGAGCGAGATCACAAATAGGCAGGGAGGCATGCAGAAAGAGGGGGAAGCAGGTTCCCCACTGAACAGAGAGCCCAATGTGGGACTCAATCCCAGGACCCTGAGATCACGACCCGAGCCGAAGGCAGAGGCTTACCCCTCTGAGCCACCCAAGCGCCCCAAGCATGCAAACTCTTGACTTCAGTTCAGGTGGTGATCTCAGAGTTGTGAGACCAGCCCTGCTTCCGGCTGTAGCACTGGATGTGGAGCCTGCTTAAGATTCTCTCTCCCTCTCCCTCTGCTCCTCCCAACCCCTCTCAAAAAAGAAAAAAAAGTCACATACATTTTCATGTTCCCTTACAACTATTAGACATCCCAAAGCCATGTTTATCCTCATCAGTAGGTACGCCTACTTCTGCTGCATGCATTGTTTGATAAAGTAGATACATAATACATATTCAATTTGTTAAATATTTCTATTTCTATATAACTGGTTCTTTTGTAAGCCTACTTATACTATATATAAGTCACACAATCCAGCCCACAGATCTCAACCCAACTGCTAAGGCGTTCATGGCACAAAAAAAAGGAATCCTTGCTTTAAGTAAATCTTAGGTTAAGTCTATGATAAACACAGACTAGACAAGTAACTTAACTAACCAAAACCCAAAGTATCCCTTAAGTACACCATTAAGTTTGTAATGAACTAAATGGAAATTACCTTTCCTGTATTTGCAGGCTGCTCTATACTATATATCTCAATAGAAGTTGATACTGACAGTCTTATGAAACCAAATCAAAATCCTGATTAAAAGGAAACAGGACACAAGAAGGAATTATTTTGTCAATTTCCAAACCAGATTCCATCATAAAATCACATATAAAGCTACCTCATTAACTACAGCAAGTAACTCAAAACTTAAAAACATAAATAATAGCTTTTGATGCCCACTTAAGAAAGCCAATATTAAAAAGCAGAAATGTGTAGAAAAACACTATGGTAGATCTGTGGTTCAATCCTCACAATCATTAATAATGTCTGGGACTCAAGCCTGGCATTCAAGCCTGTTGGACCTGGACTCAATAGCCCAAAGCACCAAGTTGCTTTTCCGTCTAAGTGTGCCTTCTACCGCTATCAGCCTATCACCACACCATGCTCATTTCTATCTCCATAACTCTATTCTCTTAGCTGCAGCAATATACACCACACCTGTCTTTCATGGAAGGTCTATACAACGTTGGTCCGCATGGAGCCCTCCCCGGGTCGGACAGCATTCCTGACCAACCAATTTCGCCTTAGTTCCTCAATTGTTCTATACAGTTCCACGTATGACGACCTTACTATGAGTACCAGTTCTGTTTACTACCGGTAGAACCAGATTCCTGGAAAGACACAATCACCACTAATTAACTGATGAATATGGGTAAGTAAATGTCTACAGGTGCTACTGAACTAACGCACAAAACACTAAACCATGTTAATTAAGTCATTCCTTCTTAGAACTGTCTTGACACCATCAGGCCACATGGCAAACTTGCTAAGACCCACAAGCCTGCCTGTGGCTTTGGTTGCTGTTTCCCAAATTCACCCACCACCTAGAATGACCACTACATTATCTACTGAACGTGCACCTGTTAAGTTCTCATAATAATCCTTTAAGTTTTACTGTTCCCTCCAGTGGAATCTTCACTCTTTTCCTGATATAAACAAGTCTTTCAAGGCACAGCTCAAGATCTACCTCTTCCAAAAGTCCTTCCTTCCCCAAAATAAAGTATGCTCTTCTTGTCTAAGGTTCTAGGATCTGGGCATGTTCTAGACTTGTCTTCGAGTACTTCCTTGCACTACTTAAATGACCAAATGAGTCACAATACCCAAACTGAGAGCTGGGGTGGGGGACGGGACCCATTTCATTCATGAAAGATATGCTCAGCTACAGGTGAGAACAAAAAATGCAAACAGAAAGTTATAATCCACAGTCCACAAATCTGTGATCTCCCCTGAAGTTACCAACAAATTTACTTTTTTTGATCAGATGGCGACAGAGGTTAATTTCCTGGATATTGTGCAGGTCTAGTTACGAACATGAGCACAAGCTTAGCACATGAGCACAGGCTAGATCTAAAGAACTTGCATAGTAGAATACAAGTTAGTGTCTCAAAGAGTGGCCTCCAGACCTCTTAGAACCTAGTTCCAAATTTCAGTTTGGGGGAGTGTATTTAATCATGGGGAATATCCTGAGATACTATAATATGGAAAAAGATTCCTGAAAACTTGGTGTGCTAAAGCAAAGGCAGAAAACACAGAAGAACAAGACCCAAGGAGCTTACCCCTTCAAGAAACTTACAGTCTAGAAGGACTATTAAATAAGAAATTGTAACACAAGGCAGAACAAGGTGACTCCTTTTCAAAGGAAGCACAAAGCACTACAAGAGTTCAAAGGAGACAGACAATACAACTCATTGATATGGAGAGCTATCAAGAAAGCTAACAAGCATTAACAACAATCAATTAAAATAGTAAAAAGGGAAAGGGGAGTAAAACATAATGGAGAGCAAAAGAGTAAGGAATACCCGGAGAGATAAAATGTAAGCTCAAACACCAACTGCCAGTAGAAAAAGGATCCTACCATCTTAACAGCTACTCCTGCGTCTACCCAGGAGACGTTGAGAGGTGAAGGGTCTTGAAAACACTTATGAGTTTTGGCCCAATCGTTCCCAGGCATGCTATCAGGGAGCCCACTACAGGACTGTGTAAAACAGTCTACTCAGAAAAGCAAGAATTATGGGCCCACGGGATAAAACAACAATGATCACATCACGTGATGGTGGTTTACGTATGTAACAATGACCCTATGCTACCACAACCAAGGCATGCATGGGAAGCTAAAAACCAACGATAGTTTAACTTCCAAAATAATAACATTCAGCTTCAAAAATTACAGAAATGGGATACACAGGTGAAGGCATCCCAGGCTTCATAAATCTGAGTGGGTGTTGTCTTTTAATGTAATCATGTTAACTGCTTGTTGAGTTTGCTAAAGAACATATGTGTACAAGTTCTAATCCAGCAGCCTCCCAAAACATTGGTAAAATTAGTTTGAAACAAGAGGTCAATACATCAAAAGAGAATCCCAATTCTGATTATGAAGTAAAGAACAATTCAGTAAAAGAGCATCAGATTTTTCTTCACAAGAGGTTGCAGACAAACACTTCTTAAATAATGAGCAAATGGTTAGACTGGATTAAATGAGAAATGAGAAGCTAAGCACAAAAAAGGCCCAGAGTTCTCGAAGTTCAGACCACAGAAGACAAAGTAAAAGAAAGAATTAAGAATTCAAATAAAATTTCTTGCTATAACTAGGTTAAAAAATCCTGATTAGAAGTAGCCTACACTCAGGGAGCCTGGGTGTCTTGGTCAGTTGAGCATCTAACTCTTGACCTCAGCTCAGGTCTCGACCTCGGGGTTGTGAGTTCAAGCCCCATGTTGGGCTTCCACGATGAATGTGGAGCCTACTTTAAAAACAAAAAACAAACAGGGCTTTGGGTGGCTCAGTGTTGGTTAAAGCCTCTGCCTTCGGCTCAGGTCATGATCTCAGGGTCTTGGGATCAAGGCCCACATCAGGCTCTCTGTTCAGCCGGGAGCCTGCTTCCTGCTCTCTCTGCCTGCCTCTCTGCCTATCTGTGATCTCTCTCTGTCAAATAAATACATAAAATCTTAAAAAAAAAAAAAAAAAAAAGTTGCCTAACCTCAGAAACCTCAGTTGAGACAGAGAATTACCACACTCCTACCCTAAGCTGAGCAAGCTAAAGTCTATGTGGTAACAGCATCCCCTACAAAGTTGAAGCCTAATCTATTATCAGCACCTCAGGTAATTTCTGGCTTCGCTCAAAACTGCTGTTTTGAAGATTCACTGTGAAAGGGGGTAAAACAGTGAAAGAAGAGAAAAAGCACAAAAAATCCTTCTTTCGGGAAGATGGCACATCTATTGGGAACCACAGGGAGAGTAGTGGACACTTACAGTTTACTGTCTCTAGAAAAAGAGTTTGTTAATTAAACCTAACAGATCCCCCTCATATGACCACAGCACATATATCACATCATCCCTTGAAGGGATTTCCTTTTGTAAACTTCATTAATGTTATTATTGTTATTAATATTAAATGGTTAGCTTTATCATGAAAATTTATTTAATATCAGCTATTTATGACAACAAAGTAACAGACCATAAGCCAATTTCCCCCCAAATGTAGAATTTCTAACCATCAAAATGAGATTTTAACCTTTCAATCCTAGAGCTCTGTTTAATGTTCTAGTCCAAAATTAATGAGTATCAGAAACTCATGGCCCATCAAAGTGCTTCCAGCCACAAGAGAGAGCCTGTGGTACCTGACAAGATGGGGTAGCTACCTGCCCCCTTTTAGAATTCAGACAGCTGGGGTTTTTCTTACTTGAAAAAAATTAAACAAAAGGATCAGTAAACCCCAGAATTAGTCATACCATGCTTTTAAATCCAGAAGGCACACATACAATGTCTTCCAAGGATTTATGAAGAATCACATAATTTCACTGTAGATTTTTACACTGAGTGATTTGTGTTTTTCCCCTAATCGTATTTTAACTCTTTTGAAAGGTAATAGGTATGTTTGTTATCTACAGTTACTCACTTAATTAAAAAGACATGACTAATAAGACAACCTCACACTGGACTCTTGCCAACAGTAGGTAACAGAGTTTACTATTTAAAAAACAAAACCAACCAACAGCATCACGATCTTATTAATCTTCAGAGAGATCAATTTAGCATCCAAGAGGACTGTGTCACAAGAGGTAACATGACCTCACCCACTCCTCTGGCCCTGGAGTGACAGAGAGCCAGAGGAAGTACATGTCGAGCACAGTGAGCTCTTGCCTGTAATCTCAGCATGGGAACCAGCCTCTGGAGGGGAAGACACAGAGGCTCTGTATGCCCACATCACCGTCGGGTGAAGAAGGGCAGGCTATAGCCTAAAATAATGTCCCCCTCCTCCCATTCCCCCCATTCATAGTCACTTGAATCTTATGTGCTGGTTGGAGGAGAGCAGAGAGAGCGACAGAGAGACACACACAGTACCTGTTGTTGAGAATTGTAGTCAAAAAGTCCCACAGTTGCTGCTGCTGAGTCCACAGGTACCTGCGTGCCTGAATAATCAAACTGAAGAGGCTCCATGCCCACATGTTCCATGGGGTCCAAGGGGACACTCTGGGACTCCATGTTGGAGAAATCCTCCACAGGCTTGGCACCATTGGTGCTGGTCAGCTGGGCTAAGCCCTCAGAACCATTCTGGTTTGGACCCAGAAGATCCACTTCATTAGCAGAGTTCTGGCAATTACCAGGGGTACGGCTAAACAGAGAAAGTAAAGGGCATTAAACCTCATTTTGAGCGGGGAGGGACACTACAGCAACCCAAGTTTAAAGATGACGTCCTTGAACACAGCTTATCATCAACAGTACTTAAAACTATTTCTACAAACAACCAGAGACACTTTACGGTGCATATATGTTATAGCCTATAAAACAGCTCTTCTACTGCTTGCCTTCCCACCACAACCCACCCTGTAAATTCACATTAACTAGGATTAATTTACCATCCCTTTAACCAAAGGGACCAGATTTGAGAACGATGAATGAACTGGAAAAAACACTGCCTGTGGCAACCATGAAAACAAGATCCCAAAATGCAGGTAGTAAACTACATGCCCCTCCCCACAAAGTAACACCTACTCTTTAAACAGAGAGTCAATGGAAAAAGTAGGTTCTAGAGGGAAATGATATAGGAGAATGATTCTATTTAAAAAAAAATTTATAGGTGAAACAAATTTTAAGTGTTATCTTGGTACTACTGGTCAGTGCTAAACCTGTCTCCCATTCTCCACTTCTAAGTAAGACACCAGAAGCAAACCACTACAAAACAGTATCAAATAAATTCATTATCTAGGAGATGGCCCCTGCTGAGGAGACAACTCTAAGAATTAAAAGTAGTGTGAGGGTAACATTTATCATCTAAACCAGGATACTCCTAAGAGCAAAATAAGGGGCACTGTTAATAAATATCCTAGGACATGGCAGAAACGAGTAGTCTCGGGTGACCCGGGATATAGGATCACCATCTGTAGAAGGACTGCAGGACAGAGTAATTTCAAATCAGACTAACATAGAACACTGTTACATTTCTAGTAAAGGGAGCATAGCCTGTGACTACATTCTGTACCCTTCAGCCTAAAGGAAACCCTACAACTGGTACAAACTGAAGCTACTGCCGTACTCCCTCTCCCACACATGCCCCACCGCCGCCGCCAGCCAGGAGTCAAATACTACCAAACCCTGCTACAGGCTGCCTGAGGTTCCGGATGGAAAGGCTATCACTTCATCTGAAAGACGTCAGGTAAGTGGTTATTACTCTGTGCCTCAAATTCGATAACTCTTTATACTCACAAGATTAACAAAGTAAATTAGGAATACTAAACAACTAACTGAATGTTACTCTGCATGCGATGATCCAAAATGAATTTTAATTTTGGCTTTGGTGGGTATCAGGATCAGAGAAAGCTGTGTGTGTGTTTAGACACACACGTATTACCTTTAGACTAACATTGAAACTATTCAAAATTAAATTCTCTCTCCGTATATCACTGACCAAGGATTTTTACATTTTTTAAATGATATACCATCACTAAAGGTTACCTACGTAAATGAAAAATATTGCCAAGTGTAGAAGACAAATATACAACATCATCTGAAAAGTGTGTGTATTAAATTATAGGGTAAAATCGTGACCAGAGATGGAATGAGAGCATCCATGGAAGGGATATTACTAAGAACAAGTCATGTAAGCTTCATCTCTGGTTACCCGAACTGAAGAAAATGATACTGACCCACCTATGTCCCAGGAAGATTAGGAGTATCAAATAAAATAATGCATAGGTTTTCAACTGTTTCTCTCCACACTAACATGCCAGAGAGAGAGGACACACTTCCATTAGTGACCGTCGTTACTCCCAAGCTAGTGATTTGGGAGAAATTCAGGGGAAGTCCCAATGCACCCATGCCAGGTGATTTTGATATTTGAGCATCACTAAAATATTTATAGAATCATTCTGCAAATAATAGAGCCCTACATAAATGCAATCTATTGTTTTGGCAAGCACCAGGAACTGACGGCTCTTAGAAGTTCGACCTTACCAGTAGTAAATTCACAGTCTTTGTGGTATGGCCTGAACCGGACCTAATTCTTAAAAAGGACAGATAAAGAAGGGGGGGGGACCCTAAAATCCAAATAAACTAAATCAAAACAAAACCCATAGCCCCGATTCAAAAGTCAGAAGTGTAAAACATACAAACCTAAAATCTTTGACGTCTGCGTCAATCCCATTCTGCACTGGCAAACCATTGGTCTTGTCCATCACATCACCCTCCTCCTTCAAATCTCCTAGCTTATCTCCATCAAACGCACCCTTGTTCTTCTTGTCACCTTTGTCGTTTTCATCACTGTCTGCATCCCTTGGGCCCTGTTTAAAAAATAGCTTCAGCTTCACTAATCATCATCAACTAACAATAGTGGGCAACCACTGTGGACACGAGACTACACTAGATGCTAATTAAAACAGGGTAGTGTCCTGCCCTTTCAAGACATTACAATCTAATTAACAGACAACACAGAGGCAGGAACACTGCAGAAAGTCTTGCCAAATGGGGGAGACAGACATACAATTATGTTACAGAGTTCAGGACAGTCTTACCATACCCAATGTCCCACCATCCCATTTTTTCCTTTCTACCCAAAGCCCAGCCACAACTTTCCATCTCTTGGTCCCACCTCTCTACTTCGAAATCTAACTCCATACAATAGCACAGCTCCTAGTGAGCCCCAGGTAAGGCAGCTAACAGTATAGTTGGAAAGTAGTAAGCCTACAAAAAGAATTTCCTACTTCACCATTACCTGTGTAACTCCCTCACTTCTGAGTACTGAGCTAAGTGTTGTCTGACATCATTCCAATTCAATTATCCTCCACTTTACCTTGGAACACATGCCTTGCCAATCTGTACCGCCTGCCACCACCCCAACTCCACTCTCCATTTCAGGGCTTACCACATCAATAATTCACCCATCATGTTTCACTTTTTTTCTCATCCTTCAAAACATGTTAAATCTAACCGTGAAATTCTTTCAAGAGTATTCCAGTGCTTATCTGTTGTCTTCCACTCTCTGCCTGCCCTATACCAGTTTACTCTGAGACAACAGGGAAGCCCTTCAGCTGGGTCACTGATGTAGCCGACTTTGTCTCTGAAGTGTTTCAGACTGCAAGGACTGAAAGATTAGACCTAAAGAACTGGTTTGGTGCCAAGCACACTGATGCCTTCTCTTCAAAGGAAATGAAGTCTGTCCCCTCTTACCAACATCCTACATTAAAAGCAAATGTGCTTTGATTTCCAAAAGGAAAAGATTTGGTAAAGTGACTTGACATGGTTCACAGATCTTTGCAGAATCCTCCTAAATGGTAAGTAACCTTTGCTTATAAAACTGGAGAGAGGCAACCTTGCTTGTCCTCACCACTGACTTCTGGACCAAATTAAAGCTCCTGGCAAAAGGCAAGAACCAGTAAGAGAAAAAGATGAGAGCTACCTCACTGCATTTCCAGGCACCATGACCAAATTTCACTGGGGCAGGAATCAATAATGGAGGACCAATAATGGAGGCTGAAGCAGCAGACACTCTGTTGTGAATAGGCCAGCTGGTGAGTGCAAAATAAACAGATATTCTCAGGGCAGTTCCTAGAGATCTCTGGCCCGGAAAGGGTAACTCATGAATCTTGACATTCTTAGAGCTTTCACCTGCCAGTTCAGAGCCCATTTTACTTTCATAATCATCTCTGTTCAAGACACAGAAAAAAACTTCATGGCTAATGTGAACCAAGAAAGAGATCCAAGAAGGAACAAAGAAAGGATACACAACTTTGTTTCAGGTGGCATCAAGATGGTAAGCTACAGTTTTGGCAGCCACTGAGATGTGACTTTCACAGTAGAATCTTCGAAGTGTAAGACTGTTATGGGTTCAAGAGGAGTGAATGACAGCCAACTGAGCACCACAATGAGATCCTAAAGCAGAGATGGAAATGTGTAAGATTCTAAAGACAGATCTTTCAAAACGTCCAGAAACAATAGCTCCCTCCTACTGTAAAGGTAAAACTGACCAAAAAAACATGTATTCATTTTCATATCCCCAGCACTGAATGCAGTGCTTGGTAGAAGTTCAAAAACTGTGACAAAGTAAACTGAAATGACCAAAAAATCCTGAAAAACTAAACCACTAAAATTAGAAGGATCCTCCCATTGTCTTTATCACGAGTCCAGGAAGTAGTGACACAGTCTAGATAACAAACAACTGTGCCTGCACTAGCCACTATTAATGCCAGTAACAAAGGTATTAATTAGAAGGATCATCCCACTGACATACCTAAGTCATCTTTCATAAATCTACAAATTGAGTCACTGGCCCAGAAGGAGCAGTCCAGCTCCAATTTCTCATCAGCAGTTCCAAAGGTCTACAGGCAAAAACAGGAAGGAAATGGGATAAAGAAGCAGTAGGAAGTGTCACCAACAAGCAAGAAAGCTGGTGACAGGGGAGATCCACTTGCCAAATCAACAAACACTCTGCAGCACCTCTCCTCAGGGACCCTGTAGCAGGGCTGCTGAGAAGCTGCTGGGCCTGTCTCTAAGATGACTGGTCTGAAAACAGTCCCTGATACTTACCTCTCTTAATTATACTGCCAAGGGCTAGATTTTCAAAGGAATCCCTAGGATGGGCTGTTTTTCACCCACACTGTACAGTCTATTCAAATAAAATATAGCTACCTGGTTTTGTGCTCGGAGTAGGCTATAAACTCAGAACAGCAGGTTCCTTCTATGTGAAGATGGAGGCCCCAAGGGAGGCTTCCACGCCTCGATCTGGATGGTCACTGGGTGTATTCTTTTGTAGAAACACATGCAGATGAACATTTTTTAAGATTTAAACACTTTTCAGCACATAGGTTGTATTTCAGTAAAAAGTTTACTTAAGAGAAAAAAGTTCAGTGAATCAACAATAGCCCTAAATAAAAATGGTTGACAAGTCTGACTTTTAAGTGATACCAAGAGCAGAATGTCAAGACTTTTTGTCAAAAGTCGACTAGTAAAAGAGAATACAGGGTTCAGGATCATAAAAAGGGTCTCTTAGAAATGTGAACACCCTAGAGAGAGAACAGGGATAGAAATGGGCTGGTATATTTTATAAGATTTTTATAAATGTTTTTAATATTTAAGATAAGGGTAGGTATTCACAGCTTTGTGGTCTTGAAGAATGAACGAAACCAGATTGCACAGAACCTACATTCTGTCTCAACAGCTGATACGTACCGGCACAGATTTGGACAGGTCATGAACTCGAAGCCTGAGTTCTCTCATCTATATAGCACAGGGTAATTTTGTTTAAGACAGAATAGTTATGAAATGATGCATATGCAAAGGGTTTGTGAAGTATAAATCATTTTATACAAAAGTAATATGATAATTAGTAAAAGCTAGGCACTTCTGTAACATTACCCATGATATCAAGATTAAAACTCTTAAATGGCCAAGTAAGTGGTTTAACTCTACTAGAAGTATATAGCCAATCTGGCCCTCCCAGGGACACTCATTTTCACAGAGCAGTGGCTGTATGGTTAGTGTTAAGCATCACAATCTTTTTAAAATGTACAAGTGTCTGGGCTCACACCCAGAGATTCTGACTTAATTGGTGTGCAGAAGCTCCCACAAGTGTTATAAAACACTTCCCCTGCAGCAACTCTAATAAGCACTCACAAATGAGAACTGCTGTAATTAAGGTGAGCATAAGCATCATAAAGGCTGGGTTTTTGTTGGGCTTTTTGGTCATACATTCTCTAGTACATAATAGTACTGAAAAAAGTCTATTAGCTAAAGAAGAGAAAAAACAAGGAAGGATTAAGGGCATGTTTTATTGTGGGCTTCCTTTAAATCGATGTTAACCCAAAGCTGTAGTACTCACATATCAGCTTCAATGAGTGCTCAAAATGCGCATAGCCAAGCCCCATCAAAATCTGAAGAGTGAGGCCAAGAATGGTCTCGAGAAAGATCCTGTCTACACTGAGGCACAAGACTATGTTCCACTGCAAGACAGCAGAGAATTGAGATAAGAGCACAAAGAGAGAAGAATCTTCTATTGTGGAGATTAGAGTCCATCCATTTATGGATCAGCTTCCTCAAAAGCCTCACATAACAGGAGGAATATTTCACGGAGTATCTATTAATTCTGAATGAGTCACAGAAATGAGAATTTAATTTCTCCTCTTACTGCAGTGATCTTATCCACAAAGCTCCACAGAGCAAGTCATATTTGATGAGATTAGTGATTTTCCTCCCTTCTTTCTAAAAAAGAATATTATGCATATTTGAAATTAGAACAAAGTTTGAATCTAGGCCCTACCACTTCCCTTCCAAGTCTCATTTTTCACAGCTATAAACTGACAAGGACAACAGTATCTACCTCAAAGGGTTGTTTCAAGGATTCAATAAGGCAATTCATAAAAGTGCAGTTCTTTTAAAAAAAAAAAATCTTAAAAGTACTTTAATTACATTTTCACATTTTTTCCTCACTGCCTTTTTCAGACACATTCAGCCCCCACTCTCCCAAAGCCTCAAAATTGCTAAATATCTTATGTCTCTCCCCCTGGAAAAAAAACTTTAACAGCTCTGATCATTAGACCCTTTGTACCACTTATTTTCATAAGATATGTGTGCAGAACTGAGCCACCATCAACTACTACTTTCCATCAAATCATCAACTTATGAAACATACCATCATTTTATGTACCGCTAAAGAGGAAATGCTCCCAATTAAACTATGATATATACTACTACTGCACCCCAATTTCAAAATGAACGACGTGGGGAGGTGTACACTTTAGAAACAATGGAACACAGAATATTCCAGGCACTGTGTACATGATCTGCTGGTATACAGAAAGGTCAGAAGAGTGTTGCCCTCTGCTGTGGTAACCACCAGATCCGGGGGCGGGGGGGGGGCAGGGAACAAAATTCCTATCTTGACCATGCAGAATGCTATTTGTTATTACAGATGAAAACAAAAGTTTTCTAAAAGTTGTCTGCTGCTTTTTTAACTTTTTATCTAGTCAGTAGTTAAAAGCTACTTTGACGCTGCAAAGTAGAACATATACAATTTCTGTTAGTGGGAAGGTCAAATCTGAAAAGGCCCTACCCCGTAGAAGTTTCTGAATGTGGTTCGTGGCCTCCTGGTAATTTAATCTTCCAAGAAAATTACACGTTTTTCAAACTTCAGAGTGCACGTAAATCACCTGAGGCTCTTGGTCATATGCAGGTTTTGATTCAGTAGAGCTGGGGTTGAGTCTGAGATTCTGAACTGATAATATATAATAAGCTCCCAGGCAGTAAAAATGCTACTAGCCCATGGACTTTGTGGGGCAAGGTTCTGTAAGGTTTACAAAGCATTTTCATACACAGGGCACCTGGGTGCCTCAGTCAGTTGAGCGTCTGCCTTCAGCTCATGATCTCAGGGTCCTGGGACTGAACCCCACATCGGGGTCCCTTGCTCAGCAGTGAGTCAGCTTCTTCCTCTCCTTCTGTGATCCCTCTCACTTTCACTCTCTCTCAAATAAATAAATAAAAATATCTTAAAAAATAAAAGGCATTGTCATATATATTACACATCCATATGAATTAGACTCTGTGGATTTTTATTTACTCCATTTCATAGATGAAAAAATTAAGGTTCAATTGAAATTCAAACACATGACTTCTAAATATATTACACTGCACACAGTTTTAAACAAAATTAAGTAGCACTGGTTACCTAAAACAAATGTGGTGAAGACTAGAAAAACCAGTTATCAAATTTTGTGACCCAAATGAATTGCTAGGAGTGTGCATGCCTCCTCCAGGTCAGAAAGCAGCCAGTCTCTATGTACAATTAGAAAGGCCGGCCAAAGGTATTTTTTTCTAAAAATCCTTCCTCTGCAAGGTTAAAGTGATCTTCACCTAAAATTTAAGTGGACTTCTCATTTCCCTAGGCACCATAAACCAAAAACGTAGAAATTATGATCCACTCTTGTGACTGGCTAGACTCTGATCTATTTGGATATCAGCTGGTATTCCAAAAGACAAAGCAGGGTCCTTTGATGGTACATTTCACTCAGGGGCTTCACAATGCAGTAGTCACACGTGGTTTTGTAACCACTCTGAACTATGCTTTGGCTAGGGGGCGGAGGGGAGGGTAGTACCTGTCTCCAAGAATAAATAAAGTATATGAAAAGAAAATTTTCAAGACTCGACAGACTCTGGCCTAACTGGTATCCTGAGTTTTCCTATTATTCTGAAAATTGCTATCCTGAAGTTTTGATTCATATGTAGAAAAGTTATACAGTGAGTGCTACAAACAAAATACAGTGGGTACAGTACCCACAAGTGAGTACCAAAATTTTACAGTGGGTGCTAAGAACAAAATACTGTTCTAGGATTCTTACTGTCGGCTTTAAAGTCATCTTATCACAGAAGCCAAAAGTACTCAACTGAGTCCACTTGTACAATCAAAATGAACTTAAGAAAGCTCAGGAAAGCTAGACAAAGAGTTAAATACCTGCATTCAAACTGTAAGCAAGAAACAACCTTACTGAAAGTGAAAACTCACTGTAGAATGAGTAGATTACTTAGTTCTAAACCACCTCTAACTGAAAAGTTATTAGTCCAGATTATCTGTTGTCAGCATCCAAGAATAGCCCCTTAATTAAGTGCTTGCTTTGAGATCTACACTCATTAGACCATCAGAGATGATGTTTTCAGCTCCTGGAATTAAAATGGAGCCTCTCCATGGTTTACTGGAGGTACAGCGACCCAAAGTAAAAACATCTGAGTGACCATAAACCACCACCAATGGCCACTCTTGCAACAATTACCTACAAAGTAGCAGATATTCTCTCTTCCCTGGCCTCTGAACTCAACACTTTCAATGACAGAACAGATTTTTTTTTTTAAGGCGGTTCACCTTTTCCAAGAAGATGCAGGCATACCATGACAACCAAAGTGATTCAGGTTTCCATGACCAGAGCTTTGGTCAAATGTCACCCTAACCAACGGGCAGAGCAAAGCCAGGCCATAAGTCTGATAAAGCAGTTTACTGATCCTCAGGCCTTCATCCCTCAAAAGACTGGACATGCAATGTGGTAGCCTGATGTCACTCATCACTCCTCCTAAATCACCCTTTAGATAAAACTCAAGTCAAAATATACAATGGTATTTCATTACCCACAATCTGCCTTCTGAGAAGAACCTAGAACACAGATTTGGAGAAGTTTCATTTACCTTCATGCAAACCTCAGAAGCTCAGTAAATTATGATCGTGAGAGTTCCATTTTCTGATCTCTTAATTTTCTGAGATCTTAAACTCCTGGTGACAATATTGTACAAGAGCTAAAAATTCCCAGTCTTTTAGGATAACTAAGGATGAAAGCCACCTTTATAAAATGAAAAAAAGACAATGAAAGCAAAAGATAATGCTCTTTCATGAGATTAACTGAAGTAACTGCTTAAAAGAGAGAAGCAGGCAAAAATAATAACTCAGTCCCAGTGTTTTATCTTTCTCCTAATTCCAATTATTTCTCTGCCTGCTTACAAACTTTATAGTAACCCAATCATGTGCCTCCTAGATAATACCCAAGGATCAGAAAATGGTCACACGCATGACAGAGAATTCATGGCAAGAGTCATACAGGTTCCAACTCACCACACTGACCACTTACCTACACACAATACCAACTTTTCTCCCAGCATAAATAACTAGGAGTTATACACAGAAATTAGCAGGCAGCACTTACACTGAGAAATCTGAGCTCATAAGATGGGGAAAGCGTGAAGACAGTAAAAGAGGTGAACTGGGAATATGGTGAAAGAAGAGGACTAACACCATCCTTCCCACGGGACAACAAGGAAATGATCATTTTACCCAAATCCATCCCTCACATCCAAAGGGTAGATCTTATTGCTCCCTAGCAATCTCTTGGGAAGGTTCAAATAAAGAAGGGCTCTTCTTAGCTGATCACAAGCCATTAAACTTGACCTATGTTATGTATTTGCAGTGTCAAAAGATCCAAGAAGCAATCAGGTCAGCTTTGGAATGACTAGTACTCAAGACTCAAGACTCAAGACAAAAGCCCCAGTTCAGTCCCTTGATCATCTTAAGGGTCATTATAAAAATAAAAGATCCTCTTCTGGCTAAAGTCTTCATGCCAAATTTCTAGGTGTGAAGCTGGGAGAAATCCAAAACACCCTCTTAAGAAGTTCATCTTTTCTGGTTTTCCTGTGCAATTAAAAGCTCCAGCCAAATGACAAGTGTCAATGGCATCCAAAGCATCACGTGTGGCAGGCCTCGAAGAAAGCAAACTCCATATGGATTCTTAAATATCACCTGTTCTCCTCGTGCCAACCAAGCCAACACTCATTTAAGGTCCACTAACATATGAAGGAACTGTACTTGACACTTGAGGAAGCTGCACCAAGAATGAACTCCTATTACTCTAAAGTTTCAGGTGAAATGAGGAAAACAGGAATAAGCTTCTGACACCCAGCAACAGATACAGGATGATAAAAAATACTGACAACAAATGCCCTAAAGTAACATAAGATTGTTATGGAGGCAAAATGATTAATACTATCTGGGAGAAAGAAGGCCTTTTGTATGATTGCCAACAGAAGAGGATTAGCTGAAAAAAGACTTGACAGAGAAAGGATTTTGAAAAGGTACAAAGCAAGCCAAGTCAGGAGGGAAAGAAGGAAGACAGATTCAGGGTGCATCTCATGACCTTCCTGACTACCACATGGAATACAAAACCAGGCACAGAACACAAAATAAGGAAGACTCAAATGGAAATGCATCGTAAGGCATCTAGAGAGATGATGACAAGAAAAAAAGCAGTTCTGAGAAAGTCTATCAAAGATGCTTGAGGAAGACTGTTTAAGATTTCTAAGGGAAGAGGCTATGGACAGACAAGCTGCTTTGGCAAAAACTGAGCATCAGAGAGGTCAAATGGTGATAAATCAAAAAAAAAAAAAATTGCAGCTCTGGAATTAACAGAACTTTGAATTTCCTAGCAGGCAAGGTGTAAGAGGCAAAGCTATTCAAAGAAGGCCAAAGATCATACCATAATGAAACAAAACGAACAAGAATGATCCTACATACTCGAACCACTTTAAGGATTATTGGGAACTAGCAAATCACTGCTCTCAGATCTATTCCCTATTGACCCCCAGCTTCAGCTTTCTTATTTTAATTCCTTCTCTTTTTACTTGTTTTCTTTTAAACTAAAAATGTCTTCTGACAGACCGATGAACTGAGAACTAGATTTCAGTTCTACCTCATATTAGCAATGTATCCCCCCAAAACATCATGTCTTTGTTTTTTAAAAGTTTCAGTTTGCATCTCCTACTGTGTTTGTTGGCATTAATTGCAATAGAAGTGTTTTAAAATACACTGTAATTAGTGCTGTGAATATCTAAGGAAACTAAACAGGCATGTTTTGCTTTAGGGGGGTAAAAAAAGAGATATAGGAACAAGTTCCTCAAGCCAACTTACAAATCCTCCTTTTCTTAGACAGGAATCGCCCGGGGATGAGCTCAACACATACTCCACCATGCTAACGCCTAGTCCCCCACTCTCCGACCGTGGGGACAGTACAGAATTGACCTCACTGTTCACATGGAAACTCTGACCAGGTCTTCTCTGCACCATGATTGGCTGGGAAACTGAATGATCTACAAAAAAGATACACAAGCATGATACAGTGCAGCCAGAGGCTCAAACAAATTATGAGTGATGTCTCATGGATAAACCAATGACTGGGAATCAGGAAGCCTGCCATGGTCAGGTGAGCCAAAACCTACTATTGTGTTTTTCCCTACATATAAAATTCTACATAAACTAAGGAAAACGGAACACACTCCTCATATATCCAGACAGCAGAGCAATACAGCAGTTCACATAACTGGTTTATCTAGCTATAGTGGATAAACTGTTTACCCCTTTCCAGCAGCAGAATTTCTTTTTAATATATTTTATTGGTAATATTACTAAAACAAAATGTGATTTTACTGCCCTTTTTAAAACCAACATAATTTGATATTTTCTGATGACTCACTGTCATCTGAGGTTCCATTTTTACATTGCGCTGTAACACAGCACATCAGCTTCTGGATTTTCGATCTTCTTCCTCCCTAGCCTCTGCTCTTTCTGCTGTCAGTGTGTGCCTCTACAGGTTCTCCCCATCGCTCTTCAGGGGTAGTCTGTCAGAAGAGCATCCGTGCCCAGTGACTTGATTTGGCCCCAACCACATTTACAAATAGATCATCCCATACACAGTACACAGGGGAGCAAGGGGAGGAAAAAGAAACATGAACTTCAAATGGCAGGCATGGATTTTCTAATTCCAAGTATGCTGACGGCAGTACAGAACAAGAAGTTATAGCTGAAATTATGGTCATTTCAAATAAGACCACTCCCCTGTGGCTAATACTTCAATAAAATATTGAAGATTTGATTTTGTGTTAATTATGTTTTAATAAATTACATCATACAAGCTCCTTCATGGCAATTATTCTACAGGACAGGACATT
The DNA here is from genome assembly GCA_004023965.1 of Spilogale gracilis. Classification (NCBI taxonomy): domain Eukaryota; kingdom Metazoa; phylum Chordata; class Mammalia; order Carnivora; family Mephitidae; genus Spilogale; species Spilogale gracilis. The sequence continues at coordinate 28,052 of PITA01001981.1, forward strand.
GCTTGACATGCTTATGTCACTGATGTGAAATTCATGACTTGCCAACTGCTGAGGAAAGGAGCTCTAAGACAGGCATAAATCACAGTACAGATGCTAGATCTAGATTACCTGATGTTCCCCAGGCACTGTCTCGCCATTGATCACCCAGGAATATTCCTTTTGGTCCATCTTTGCTGGATTCATCTGTTTCCCAAAACTTTTTACCTGGCAAGAGCTGCTGCAAATTAAAAATAATAGACGCTTTTAAAGAATTCATAAAGGATGAAAGTACAGCAGTCAATACTTTCTTTTAGACAAGGGTACTGCAGATGCTCACGTGCCCTGAAGGTCTTTAATCACGGTCTTCTGACTACACAAACTGTATATTTGGTAAAAGTCACAGAGAGGCCTAAGGCAAGGAGGGGCCACAGATCAACCCACCACAATAGAGGCTCAGGTTAAATATCTAGAATCATTCACTTAATCTATGCCAAGATTTTTAGGGGGAGGGGGAGGGAAGGGAATAATGTTAGACCCATTAGCTAAATGCTTGCTAAGAAGACTCCTTTTGAAAAAGAAAGTACCTACAACTCCTAAAACACTACCTTCTGCCTTCACGTGTATTAACTGGCCATACAAGACTACTCAAGCTGGAGCAGAAACTCAGAGCCCAGCTATGGACTGCCAGCGGCAAAACTCACCCCCTTCACACAGAGACTGTGTTCACCAAAACACTTCCATTATCAGAAAGAAAAAACAAAGAGAAAGCTTCCCAACCACAACATTAACCTATTCCAAGATTCTGGAAAGACAGAAGTGCTATTTCCCTATTACTGGAAGGGAAATAAAATCTCCTAACCTCAATTAATTTTAACAAAACTTAGTAATACCATTAAAGTGACTTCACAAAACATTCCATGCTTCCTAGAAATGTACACACCACCGGCCCTAAACTAACATGAGAACTTTAAACGAGCTGTGACCCAAAAATGCAAAGTCCCTTCAAGTAAAACCCAGTACAGCGTGTACAAGACGAAAGCATTTAGTGACCAGGGTTACAAAGTGAAATTCCACTAGACATCCATCATTCCTCATTCAGGTCATCAGCTTTACTCACTAAAATAGTCCCCCTTATTGCTTCTAAGTATGTTTTCATTTCAGCTACTACCACTCAGACAAGAAATTCAGAACTTTGAAACCATACTTAGTAACTACTTTTGAGCATAAAAGAAGGCACCTGGAGAGCTGAATTTCTCAGAGGAACAGAATCAAAAACCAGAAAGCAAAGCATCTGCTCTCCTCCTTGACAATGAAGGTTTACCTTTCTTTCCAATTTATACCCCAATGATAAGGGGAGAAATAACTTTGTCCTAAAATCAACTTTGTCCTAAAATCAAATCTTGGCTTTCCAAATCTGAATCATGAGTTTCTCAGCATAATTCCAATCCAGCTCTATAAATCTGTCTGGTAGGCCTGGGTTACAAGCTGCTCATCAAAGCAGTGTCGCACACACTCTTCTCTTCTGCCCCTAATTTATTATTTTCTAGTCCAGTAAGATCAAGATAAAAGACACATTCTGGTCTGACACTTAGCAAACACAGGTTTACTTGAAGATGAGCAGTTATAAGCAGTCAATTCCCAGTGTGCCTCTTGGATTCATTCTCTGAGGGAAACAAGGACAGAACTGGTCTGTGAACTTGAGGGGATGAGAGCTGGGGGAAGGGAGAAAGGTGGGAGGGAGGAAGGGAGAGCTAAACAGTGGGGTCAGGATGCAGTGAGGTTAGGAAGTGAAGGCCTAGACAACTTTGATGTGTCCTAGTACAAACTGCTGAACTGCCCTGAGCCTCATTCTCTCTGTTACTGATGAAGGAAATAGTTTTCAGTTTGTGATAATTAGAAATATTGTCGATGAGTGTCTAGCATGATGCCCACCACATAGTAGGTTCTCAATCAATGTATTCAGTGGCATCATATCAAGGCAAAAGAGCTGTAAATCACAGAAGGGACACTGAAAATTAATGTGAATTACTCAAGTACAATTCAAGAATTCTTGTTTTGAAACTTCTTTTTCTTCTTTTAGTCTCAAAAATGCCCTCTCACAAGATTATAGATATTTCCCTACTAGTTAGATCTTCTCCAACTAAAACTGTGGTCTTTCTCCTATATTTTGTAGGGAGTGTGAATAAACAGGACAAACTTCTCCTGTGTGTGTGTAAGAAAGAATGTCAGCAGAAGGACACCTCACTTATTGGTGAATTTTCATGTAAAAATGGATGTTCTCCATGTAATAATGAAAAGAGAGCAAAGGAGATCAAAATATATTCAATACGGCACTCATCCTTTTCCACATAAACTTGGATCTTTACTAAAGCTCAAGGAAAAGCTTCCTCAGGTACCAGCCAGCCTCCGTATGAAAACACAGTCTGTCTATAATTTGTCAAACTGTATACTGACTGAAAGCAGCAGCCCTTGAACTCAAGACTTCAAAAATAACTTCTAGAATCCTAGCATCTTTCACTAGTTTGCCAGGCTGTCATAACATACAAAGCCAGCAAAAGCAGGTGAACACATAAGTCAGATTGGTTCTGAGCCAAATTCTCTCAAAAGGAAACATCAGTACAACAAACATGTAGAAAGGTGTTAAAAAGTGAAGATTCTACTTCAAAGCAGTAACTGGTGCAACAAGTCTCAAAGGAATACACACCAAAAACCCCAAGACCCTAGTCGGATACTAAAAGGCAACCCTATCTCCCACTATTAATCATCAATATAAATGTAAATCCTACACAGAAAGTAGACGCAGCCCCAAAAGTACTAGAACTCCACATGCTTTAGCAAAGTAGTAGTGAGCCGTCAATTAACCATTATCAATGAAAACAGCCTGGACTGAAGAGGCAAGTGCATAAGAGATAAAGAAAAAGGAGATGGGAGGAAGGTGCTAGCATGCCAATTCTGGGAAGGAGAAAGGTGGAACCTATAGTTTCTAAGAGTGTTCTGCAAATGGGAAGAAAATATAAATACCGACCCCAGGAATGTGAGCAAAGACAGAAGCATAACTTAGCAAAGCTCTTCCGAGTCTGGATCCTTCACAGAACCCAGCATTTCTCACTTTCCTCTAAAACATACCCATCGCCACCCCTCACTAATGTGGTAAGCAACATCAGAAAGGACTCCTATCTCCTGGTCCTCGTGCCCTTATGTAATCCCCTTCCCTTTACCATGGGCTGGACCTCGTGACTTGTTCCTCAAGAGAGGAACATGTGGCAGGAGTGATGGCATGTAACTTTTAAGATTACCTTACAAAAAACTATCTGCCTTGTTTCTTTCTCTTGCCCCTTGCTCTCATCTCTCTTGCCCTCTTCCTTGCTCACTTTGATAAGCTCGCTGCTATGTTGTGACCTGCCCTACAGAGAGATTCACAGGGCAAAAAATCAAGGGGGTCACGGGACATAAATTCATTAGGAACTGAGGCCCTCCGTCCAGCAACCTGTGAGAAACTTAATCCTGACATCAACCTCATGAGTGAGCTGGGAAACAGACCCTTCCCCAGTTGAATGCTGAGATGACTTCAGCCCCAGCTGGAATCCTGAGTGCAGCCTTGAGAGACCCTGAAACACAGAGGATCTTTGAAGCCATGACTAGGTGACCTCAGAAACTATGAGGTGGAAACAACTCTGTTGTTTTAAGCCACTAAATTTTGAGGTGATCTGCTAGGTAGCAACAGGAATTAATTCAGTTATGACTGTATCTGAATAGGGTTGTTTTGATAGTCTACACAGTTCTTTATAAGTTTGTTTTTAAGAAGCCCATCTCGTTTCATCTCGAATATCTAAAATCCAAGTGCTTTTGAATTAGGAAAAAATTACATGCTTTCAATGTCATGTTCTCTCCTACTTTGTCTTACAGCCCTTCTGTATTAAAAAATGTATTAACTTCTGCAAAATTAGATCACCTTAGACATATGAAGCTTACCAAGAAATAGTAGCAATCACATATTCAAGTCAACTAAAGACATTAACTGTTCAAATCTGATCAGAGTTAAAAGAACTTATAATCTATTGAATTATAAAATAAAACTAAGTGAAATAACAATTGGATTCTCATCATCAAATTCAACAGCAACACTCTGGAGATAACATCTCTACAGCACTGGCTAAAACACACTTGTTCTCCAACCCACTGGCATCAACACTGGGAGGTGCCAAATCTTCACTCAAGTCACACCTAAATCCAATCATCAAATTTAAATCCAACTATTATATGAAAAGACAGTTCTTCCTTACCCCATCAAGAACTTGGAAATAAAAATGGTTCTCTGACAGGACAAAAAAAAAAAAACAGATCACAGCAGAGATTTACAAAATTTACTTTAAACAAAGATTATGCAATAAGAGGATTAAAAGATCTGACAATTCCAAAGGAAGATAACTGGAATTAGGAATGAGTCCAACAAAAGCAAAAGAGACCCAGAGAGTCAGATGTAGGTAGTATGACCAGTTGCCATATTTCAGGAGAGGGCATATGACGCACAAACAAGCCTATCCTTATACAAGCAATTAATGCATCAAGCTAGATAGTAGCTCGATTACACTAGCCACTAAAAACATCCAACTAACTTCCCTGGCTCCGACTCTGCTTAGCAAGCAAACTTCTTATGAGAACTTGGCTTCCTCCTGTAGCCAAGTATGCTGATCTCTGAATACAATTACCTGTCCACTTGAGAGTTATTCTTTCTCCTTATAAATTAGTAAACTGCGTTTCTGTTTTCATACAGAAGTCTCCTGTAGTTCTTGTTTGTGTAGGTCAATTCCATAATCTAACTACCTCTGAATTAGTGATGGAAATCCCTCTCAAGACCTACAAACTGAGAACCAGGGCTTGGGAAGTTCCAACATCCTCTCCAGCCATAACAGACCTTATAGTCTTTCCTGTCTTGTCCCATTAAATGGGATTCCTAGTTGCCCCAAACCCCCAATAGTGTCATCTCTCAAAACTCTGGGGAAAAAAAAACATACACAGTTTATCCCAGCTTAAACCACAGGTTTATTATAAAAGAAAAAGACTTACAGAAAGTAAAGAAATCAGTAAACATATTCATGAGGCTTCTAGAGAACAAGAGAGAAATCAAACACTAGTTTACAAGCAATGTCAGCCACTTGGAAAACCTCTAAAATTTTGTTTGGAAACATCTTTTCTCTTTTAACATCTAACAAGAGAGACAACACCCAAAGCCGCACTTGCACAATCAACTACGACATTAGCCCCCACTGAAAGTCCTTTAAACAGACATGGAGACCATAAAGGCCTTCTTATTTTAAGAAATAATATAGTAGTAAAATACATGCTAGTGCTCTGAAATCATTTTTAAAGAGCAACCCGGTTTTAAATCCCAACTCAGAATTTAACCCTTCTCAGTCTCAGTTTTCTCACCTATAAAACGAACTATAGTGAACATTAAATTAGACCTGTGTAAAAAAATCAGTACAGGGGCGCCTGGGTGGCTCAGTTGATTAAGCGACTGCTTTCGGCTCCGGTCATGATCCTGGAGACCCAGGATCGAGTCCCACATGGGGCTTCCTGCCTGGCGGGAATCCTGCTTCTCCCTCTCACTCCCCTTGCTTGTGTTCCCTCTCTGGCTGTGTTTCTCTCTGTCAAATAAATAAAATCTTAAAAGAAAAAAAATCAGTACAGTACTGAGCTCTGAGCAACCACTCAAAAAAGTCAGCTGCTACTATGATTTAAGAACACTACTAATGGCTAGTCAATGAAATGCTCCTAGGTACTCAGCTAGCAGATGTGAGCACAGCATCACCCTGCCCACTTCAGTGTAAATCCCATAAAATGAAGAGCCCTACCAAAAGAGCCATAACAGCTTTGCAGAAACAAAGAGGGACAAGATGATTATTACGGACTGGATTTGTCTGACCACATCGGTTACTAGTATTTGCACAGAAAGTATCAGTGAGGTTTCCTGGGCTCTGAACACTAAATGCACATTCCCAACAAGTACTCTGCACTCAAGGGGAATAAAATACCAGAGAATTGCTTACATACTCAACAGAGGCTGCATACAGCTGTTTCTCAGAACAGAAATTAGCCTTAGGAGTACTATTCACAGGAACGCATACTACAGCCCTGCAGGCACGATCAGGTTTGATCGTGTTACCTGGCAATGCAAACTTTCAACACAAGCTTAGTTTCATCATTGGAATGTAACCAATGCAGGAGTCAAGGTGGTAAGACATAGCCCCCTCCCAAATTTTTTAAACTCTTAGTACATATTCTCATTACATTCTCATTGCATTAAAAGAATCTGACGTCAACTGAAAGAAAAGACCACTCAGAACTGACTGAAATAACCACCGGTAACCACTGACAGTCATGTGTTCTAGGCAGAGTTCTGATGTGTGACAATTGTATAATTTTCCAAAATCCCTTCTCAAAAGCTTAATGCCTTAGGGACTGTCCTACCCTCCCCAATGCCATAAAGGTTTGCTGGGATATCAAGTGAGACAGGGCACAAAGTGCTTTCATAAATACTATGACTACACTCATAAGTCAGTTAAAAAGCTTTAACAAGAAACAGTTTAAATATAAAAGTATACATCAATATACTTTATAAGACTTTTTTTTTTAAAGGTTCACTATTAGGACAATTCTTTGGGAAAGGGTTGAGAAAACAAATCCATCAAGAGTCACATTCATTCCTGAGAATTTATCTCAACAACAGCAAAAAAACAATTCAAAAGGAAAAAAAAAAAACACCTCTACGTTCAAAGAGCAAAGACGTTGGGAGCAAGCTAAATGTTCACCAAGGTAGTTGTGGAACCACAACAGAAGCTCACCCAAAATAGCCATAATGACTATATGTAGTGTTTACCAAAAAACACTAACTTTTAAAAGTAAAATACAATATTGCATGTGTAAAGACTACTTCTCCTTATGCACCCTTCCCTTCTGGATCAAGACTGTAAAGAAAAATAAAAACTGAAATAGGTTCTTATTGATGTCATGGGATTATGAATGACTTGTTACAAAATATAATACACTTTTATGATTTACAACTGATATTCTAATAAATAAAAATTGAGATTATAGTGGTATGGAATTCACTACAAATAAGTCATTTTCTCTTGAACAGACACACTTCACTTCAACCTAATTTCACAGTAACAAAAATAGTGGCAATTTTAAGGAGAAAGCTCACCTTATATTTCAAATATTTCTAAGCAAGCAGATAATAACATCTAATCCACTCTGAAAACTATAGCTTACATAAGGAATGTTGAACATATTCAATGGTTTAATTATTTTTTTTTAATTAAAAATAAGTATAGAGGTGCCTGGATGGCTCAATTAAGCATCTGCTTTCAGCTGAGGTCATCACCTCAGGGTCCTAGGATAGAGCCCTGCATTGGGCTCCCTGCTCAGCGGGGAGTCTGCTTCTCTCTCTCCCTCTATCCCTCTGTACCACCCCCGCAAGTCTCGCTTATGCTCTCTCTTGCTCACTCTCTCCTCTCTCTCAAAGAAAATCTTAAAAAAAAAAAAAGTATAAAGAAGGTGGTGTTTTAATTTTCGTTTTCTCTTTCAGTTTAAGGAATAGGATATTCTCAATTCACACTTCCTGTTTATATACCTACTAATTAAGGAAGGGCCCTGTATTCTTTTTAATCGGTTAGGCAATACTTACATGAAAACTTTTTTTTTTGAATGTTAAGACACTTTGCCCTGCTTCATTACATTCCAATCATTCATACACACACACACACACACACACACACACACACACACCTGTCCAAGAATCAATTTTTTCACATTTTTCTACCAGGCAAATTCAGAACCTGGCACCTAGTTACATCTAATGTCCTTTAGAAACACTCCCACCACTAAGGATGAAATGACACAAATCACTTAAGCCTGGCCAATATGAGGTAAAATTTGACCTTCTGGAATTGTCACATTTAGAAAACTATTATTGCTCTTCTGGTTATTGAAAAGTTTCAAGAGTTTCAGCATCAGAAGTATTGATGTCAAAAAGTAAAGTACTACGTGAACAGACCCTGAAATGCATAGCCTATAGTAGCTATTACTAGAAATAAAAGTAGTAAAAGACACTCTTTGCCCAAAGAGAAAACTAAAAAGAAAAAACTATCAGGAATCAAAGGGATACAGCTCACAGGCATTCATTTTAAGAGATGCATACTGTAAGTGTGCTTCAGACTGTTAAACTTCACCACCTACTTCAGATGAAGAAAGGAACACTACACTGGCGACAGGACTGATCAAGGAGCGCCATACAGGAAGGGAAGAGTTCAGAGTGAGAAAACAGTGGGAAGGACTCTCCACAAAGAGCAAAGACAGAAAGAAAGAAAAGCAAGTGGGGCAGGTGCCCACCAAGAAGAAAGGAGTCTGGCCAGCGACACGGGAAGCAGTAAGGAGAGGTAGAAAAAGCAAATAGTCCAGTGACCAGTGAGGCTTCGTGGATCACCAAAGCACTGGGCGCTTAATCCAACATACAGCAACAGCAAGTAACATCATAAAAATTAAGTCCAGAAAATTGATCTGACATTCCTCCATAAAATGGGGTGAGGGCAAGTTAAAGGGATGCTGAGAAGCTAAGCAAAGAGGTCACTGCAGTAAGTAGGCATGAAACAGTGTGAGAGAGGGAACCTCTGAAAATGGGGCAAGAAAGGGACAGAAGGCTGCCTCGTTAGATGCCTCTCTCAGCTTTCAAAGCATAAAAAAAAAAAAAAAAAAAACACCTGGAGCGCCTGGGTGGTTCAGTCAATAAGCACCTGAGTTCTGCTCGATGATGATCCTAGGGTCCTGGGATAGAGGCCCACATCTGCACCTGCAGGCTCCCTGCTCGGCGGAGAGTCTGCTTCTCCCCTCTCTCAGCCCCTCTCCCCACAACTCATGTTCTCTCTTGAGCATGCTCTCTCTCTCTCAAGTAAATAAAAAGAAAAAAGAAAACTATGTAATTGCAAAAATGAGGATTCGTAGCCCATGATGATGATCAAGAATGATGCACTAGCAAGTCTATCACTGAAATACTTTCAACCAGGAACCTATTCTGTAGAGTCAACTGAGTACAAAGTCTAAATAAAACAGGACCCAAGTACATACGAACATGGTGTTCCGAGTTTAAGTCCAGAGGTTCAATGGGTGAAGTTTTAAAGATGCCCTAAAAATTCATAGTGGGTTGGGGAACAGGAGGAGCAAAAAGAGCAACAAAGCAGACAGAAGAAGAATTTGGTAAATCTAAAATTTTAGACAACCACAAGTTAGAGAGAAGTGCAATCAGTTCAATGGATGACTGCTGAACGCCACAGTGCACTCTCTTCAAAGGAGCACAGCAGTTCTCCACCACACAGAGGACACAATCACTGTGAATGACTTCTTCTGGGAAATGAAACATACACAAAGACAATGGTCACACTTACATAAAAAAAATTCAGAGATACCGTGAGCACCTCAATCTCCATGTTCTTTTGTGATAAATTACCCGGGGCAATCTCCAAACCAAGCTGCACACCCTTTCACCGACGGTAAAACTGCTTATACCTTCCCCCTTCAAATTATCAGAACAAGGGGGCGCCTGGGTGGTTCAGTTGGTTGAGAGACTGGCTCAGGTCATGATCCCGGAGACCAGGGATCGAGTCCCACATCGGAAGGGAAGCCACCTTCTCCCTCTCTCACTCCCCCTGCTTGTGTTCCCTCTCTGTCAAATAAATAAAATCTTAAAAAAAAAAAAATTTATCGGGACAGGGCCAAACGAGACTTCTTTTCTCTGCTATCTTGTAAAACCTGACAGACTGACAGTAAACTGTGTTTGGCAAATGAAGAAAGGCCAGGGTGAACTAGGCTTTTCTGCAGGATAAAGGAACAAAAGTAAAGGAACAGACGGCTATGTTACCTTCGCTACCTATATAGGTCACCTGTAAATAAGGTCGTTTGTTGTCGTACATACATAAACCATATGGTCCGACGTGTAACATGACCACATTCGTGTTACACTAGGTCCAGACTGAATCATGACGTAATTCCTACAGTAGTACCTACAAGCCCAATGTGCAAAAGATAAGCCTCCAGATCACTTAGGAAACATGTAAAGTTCATGAAAAAAACCAAAAAAACACCTAGATTTGCTTCATGACCTAGCCACCTCATATCTGCAAAGCAGGAAACAGCTCAACTAAGAAAGGAGAAAGAGTCCTTTGCCTCAAGATGGGAGCAAACACTTAAACCCACCCACACACCCAGTCAGCCTCAGGGCATTTTTAATTATTAAATTGACAAGACAAAGATCTCAGTGTACCAGATACGGCTAACTTTCCTTTTTCATGCACTCCAGGAGATGAAAATCTCATAGATATGGCTTACTATGTACACCAGGAAGACTGACACAGAAAATAAACTACTTCCTCTACAAGCTCTCCTACAATGAGAATCACAGACTGCATTAATCAATCAAGAGACAATGAGTTAACTGGTTAATTCTGGTTCTTCATCAGCAAAATAATAGTAAAGAAGAGAGAATTATGCACAATACTGTTTAATACACACTTGAACAGGAAATATAACAACAAAAGTAATTCCTCTTTTCTAAACACTATTATGCCTCGTTGTGTATATATAGAGGGTATTTCCAAGTCCCAGCAGATGGCCCAGAGAAAGTGTCCCACTGATCTAGTTACAAATATATTAAACAAAAGATCCTTTATAATAAATCCTTTATATCAGATTCAACTTGGATGGTAACAGCATTGCTGATTAACTATTCATCTTACGTACTTGTCTTTGCAAAAGTAATAATCAGTTTGAAAATGTAAAAATATGCAGAGAAGGGTGAATGAATAGGCTTTTGGTTTTGTCAGTTCCTCACCCTCCCCTTCACAACCCCATATCCTTCAGGATGGAAAAGTAATCTGAATAAAGAATACAGGCAATAGGGCGCCTGGGTGGCTCAGTGGGTTAAAGCCTCTACCTTCGGCTCAGGTCATGATCTAAGGGTCCTGGGATCTAGGCCCGCATCGGGCTCTCTGCTCAGCAGGGAACCTGTTTCCTCCTCTTTCTTTGCCTGCCTCTCTGCCTATCTGTGATCTCCTCTCTGTCAAATAAATAAATAAAATCTTTAAAAAACAAAAATAAGAATACAGGCAATAAATGTTTACTGAATTAGACTAAGGTCCCCTGAAGGGAGGGCAATATCAACTCCTGAAGTAAAAGAGAAAATAAGAGGACTCCATGCTTAGAAAAAAAGTATTCATGTAAGATTTGTTCAACAAAATGCATTAGGCAGCCACTGTTTACAAAGTACATTATTGGCTGAAGCCTCTGCTCTCAACAAACTTATGTGCTAGGAAACAGAAAACATTTACACAAATCACTACATATAAAATAAACTAGGGGGTGCCTGGGTGGCTCAATTGGTTAAGCGACTTCCTTTGGCTCAGGTCATGATCCTGGAGACCCGGGATTGAGCCCCATCCCCACATCGGGCTCCCTGCTCAGCGGGAAGCCTGCTTCTCCCTCTCTCACTCCCCCTGCTTGTGTTCCCTCTCTGGCTGTGTTTCTCTCCGTCAAATAAATAAAATCTTTAAAAAATAAAAAAATAAAATAAAATAAACTAGGGCCACAAGAATGACACAAATACCTTCCTCTCCACAGCTTCTGGTTGGTTAGAGGAAGAAAGGTTTTATAGAGGAGCTGATAACTGAAGTTAGATTTTAAATAATGGATACACTCTGGACATGCAGAAATCAACAACAGAAAAACAACCCAAGATTTGGAATGACAAAGATGTGAGTTCAACTAGCTGTTCATGATTACATTAACCTCTCTAATCCCTTTTTGCCTGGCCTATAAAAGGGCATCATAACCCTGCAGGACACTGTGAAGACTATAATGCATATGAAGAGGTTAGTGTAGCACCTGGAAAATCATATATGCACGATATACTGCAGCTACTATTATTCCTGAGCCTAACAAAATAGAACTTGGGAGTCAAATCCACATCTTGATACTCATGGCCTTAGCTGGAGTTACTTGACCTTAGGACTCATTTTCCTCATGTAAAAACCATGGTATAAATATCTCCCAAAAATCTGTTGGGACATTCACATAGGCAATGAAATCAATGCCAAAGTACCTTGAAAAGTGTTAATGTATTACTGTAGTTATTTAGTTGGCTTACCCTCAAATAAAGCATAGTGATGCAGATGAAAAGAATGAACACATTTTAGCTAAAGGAGGATAAAAGGGGAGAAATTTAATGAAGAGAAGCAAAGTAAGTGGATAAGCTACATCCTATTGCAAAGGAGCATGTTTGCCTGCATTCAAACATTGCAAGACAGCTCAACATATACAATGGTCGGTCCATCTCATCGTCCCAGTACAGGATTGAAGGCAGATACTGGAATCAGTGGGGTTCCAAACAGGTCTCAAAGTAATTGGACAAAACTGAGAACCAAGTTCCAAATGTCAGATGCATCCACACTGTCAAGTTTAGAAGACACTCTCTTCTCTCTTGTTCTTCTAAATGCCAATCCCAAAACTATTATGGATCTCAGGAACTTCCGCAAATATTCTTTAAAAGGTCACTTGATCTTTCACAAATAATCACTAATCTAATACTTGAAAGTTATGAAATAAGATCTCACTCCTCCAGATCACTTGGTCTGACTAGCTATGTTTTCTCTGAAGTGAACATTTCAATAGCAAGATGCCAAAAATGCCCCAACAACCAAGTGGTATTAATACAAGATTCAAAGAATTAGGCAGATTTAACATTCCTGTCCACACTCAAAGGTACATTTTAGGGAAAAAAGGATTCACTACATTGTTTGGTCAGGTGTTTGTACATCAATACATCAAAGGCTTTGTTAATTTTTCTTCTTTTTTGCAAGAAAGGGTCCATGGTTTTGCTGGCAGATGATAAATCTCCTTTCCAAAATTCAATCCATTTTGGAGTGAACTGAGTTACTCTTAAGGGACCCTAGTAGCAAGAAGCTGCCAGCATAAGGTAGCCCTTCTTGGGCTGTAACTCCTAAATGTACTTTTAGCCAGCCCAAAAGCCTCCATAAGCCATTCTGTTTGCCATGATGGAAAGATGTGGAAAAGAACTTAACAGACTTGGTATCCACATCGGGTTTCCACTTGCCCTGATTTCAGAATTAGCACCGAAGACCCTTAGGACAGACACTTCAGTGCCTCAGACAACTGCAGATTGCTGAATGAGTCACTTCGAAAGCCCAGTGAAAAGTTCCGGAATCTCTGTATCTCTAAAAAGACATCTTTTAGGTGCCCTCTGGTATATCCTAGAAAAAGCAGAACTATTCCTCTTTTCTATCTCTTTAAAGATAGAGAAATAAGGATAAACTCCAAAATCTTGGGCTTGAAAGAGTCCTGGGAAACTGGTCCAACATCTCTGTCATACAGATTTAAAAAAAAAAAAAAAAAAGGCAAAGCCCAAAGAAGATGAACTTCTGAGCTCTGGTACAAAGAGAACTCTATCCCACCAAGTTATACCTTTCTTTGAGTGAGGAGCTTTCCAGCTCTCCAAATCACTACCAAATTCCTCCCTCTACTAGCCATTCTGCTATTTTACACTTCAGAGAGAATGCCTATGCAATGTCTAATGAGAATCTGTAGCTGTATTTTAAATATATCTCACCGTATTTGACTTCCAGGAAGTGTGATAGGATTCATTATGTCTCCACACACAAGAGCACTTGCCAGATCTCCTTCCTCAGGTTTACAAACTTGTCTATTTTAAGTTTTTCTATCGCTTCAGTTTTCTAAAACAAAGATGAAGGGCCACATGATCACTATTATCTTAACGTCCCTGAAAGTGGTCATGTTTCCTACATGTAAAACATTAAGGAATCTTAAGCAGAAAAATGCCCCAGTTTTAAAAATCAGAAAAGCAGGGTGCCTGGGTGGCTCAGTGGTTAAGCCTCTGCCTTCGGCTCAGGTCATGATCTAGGAGTCCCAGGATAGAGCCCCACATCAGGCTGCCTGCTCAGCAGTAAGCCTGCTTCTCCCTCTCTCACTCTCGCTGCCTGTGTTCCCTCTCTGGCTGTGTTTCTCTCTGTCAAATAAATAAAAATCTTAAAAAAAAAAAAAATCAGAAAACCAATTCTGCAGCAGAAGGTGCCTTTTCTGCCAACCGCTCTCCCGTTGGCAAATCCATCCTTTTTTAGAACACAGAAAGTTGGGGCGCCTGGGTGGCTTAGTTGGTTAAGCGACTGCCTTCGGCTCAGGTCATGATCCTGGAGACCCGGGATCGAGTCCCACATCAGGCTCCCTGCTCGGCAGGAAGCCTGCTTATCCCTCTCTCACTCCTTGCTTGTGTTCCCTCTCTGGCTGTGTTTCTCTCTGTCAAATAAATAAAAAAAAAATTCTTTAAAAAAAAAAGAACACAGAAAGTTGCTGCCCTCCCATAGGAGGAGCAAAGTCCTACAAGATCCTAAGCCAAACCAATGTAGAAACCAAGTCCCGTAACCCAAGGTTAGTGAACTTTCCTTGGTATGACAAGAATACATTCTTAAATATTCAACTAACAGAATCATATCTTCATATATAAATTTTAAAAGTGTCTCCAACATGTGCCTTTAAATTTTCAGGACTACAACTTTAAGCTGAATGAAAGTGGCCGGCAAGAAGACTAGCTAAAATATTTGGAAAATAATTTCTGGCCCTATCCCTAAGACATTTTACTATCTCTTTTCTCTTGACTTTCAAGAATAAGAGGCAAGTAAAGTACTTGCACTGTGAGTCCTTCAGCTAAGAACAACTGTACTTCAGACAACGAGTAAGGTCTGAGGAGATGTCTTAAGTAGCCACATTTTAGCAAGATTTCAACTAGGAAATGCTCTAAATTTTACAAAGTGACACCAAGAGACTTGTGTTAACAAGAGCCAAGCAGTACTAACTTTACCAGAGATCAATTACTCTGAATGGAGCCAATTCTCCTTCAATTCTAAAGACTCACACATTCTTGACATAGGCATTGTTTACCATAATGAGGACTCACAAAGCGCCAGCACAAATACACACCCACACCAATACACATGAAGTAAGTGTAGCAAAAATACACTGTGCCTGGCTGAAAAGTCAAAGCAATTTACTCCCAATTTTGGTGTCTACATGGGTAAAGACTATATTTATACATAACATCCCCTCTCCCAGAGATGCTTCACTGCTTAAAGGGAAGGGAATTTAATGAAGCTAAACTAATTAGAAGCTGTGTTTTATATTATAAAAGCTTTTTAATTCTTCGTTTCTTTTGCCATTCTCCCTTGTAACGCAGCAAAAAAAAAAATCTCAGGGAGCCTGTGTGGCTCAGTCAGTTAATAAGCATCTGACTCTTGGTTTCGGGTCAGGTCATGATCTCAGGGTCCTGGGATGGAGCCCGCAACTGGCTCGGCGCTCTCTGGGGAGTCCACCGGAGGATGCTCTCCTTCTGCCCCTACACCAAAGCTCCTGCTCTCCCTCTCTAATAAATCAATCATCTTAAAAAAAAAAAAAAAATTCTCCCATCCTTCAACCGTGCAGACCCTAACTAAACCAGAAAATGTTTCCCAAGTCTTACACTTGAATAAGAAGTAGCAATCACAAACTAGGGCGGCAGATACTAATCACTCCCTTCTCTAAATTTGAACCATACACAGGAAACACTTTGCATTCTTTCTGTTGTCATTCGTATTTACTCCCTCCCCGACCAGCTACAGAGCTCCTTATGAGTCCAGAAACCTCACTCTATACTGTCTCCTTTGCGTGTAAAGGTAGGTTATGTTTTCAAAAACAACAGGGCACCAATGGAGCACCTGGGTAGTTCAGTCAATTAAGCTTCTGACTCTTGATTTCAGCTCAGGTCATGATTTCAGGGTCATGAGATCAAAAGCCCCACAAGCCGCTCAAGTCTGCTTGTCCTTCTCCCTCGGTTCCCCAACCCCCCAGCTTGCATGCCCACGCGGGTATATTCTCCCTCTCCCTCTCCCTCCCTCCCTCTCTCTCTCTCTCTCTCAAATAAATAAATAAATAAATAAATAAATAAATAAATAAAGTCTTTAAAAAAATAAAATAGGGCGCCTGGGTAGCTCAGTTGGTTAAGCAACTGCCTTCGGCTCAGGTCGTGATCCCGGAGACCCCGGGGATCAAGTCCCACATCAGGCTCCCTGCTGGGCAGGAAGCCTGCTTCTCCCTCTCTCACTCCCCCTGCTTGTGTTCCCTCTCTGGCTATGTTTCTCTCTGTCAAATAAATTTAAAAAAAAATCTTAAAAAAAAAAATCCATTACAAATATATTCAAGGCTTTAAATGAAAACACAAACATACTATAAAAAAATGAAATAATAAAATAAAATAAAATAAAATAAAATAAAATAAAATAAAATAAAATAAAATAAAATAAAATAAAATAAAATAAAATAAAATAAAATAAAATTTGGGGGCACCTGGGTGGCTCAGAGGGTTGAGCCTCTGACTTCAGCTCAGGTCATGATCTCAGGGTCCTAGGATCGAGTCCTGCATTGGGCTCTCCGCTTGGCGGGGAGCCTGCTTCCCCCTCTCTCTGCCGGCCTCTCTGCCTATTTGTGATCTCTCTCTCTGTCAAATAAATAAATAAAATCTTTAAAAATATTTTTTAAATATTAAAAAATAAAATAAAATAAAATTTAAAAAGTAGGGGCATCTGGCTGGCTCAGTCAGTAGAGACTGTGACTCTAGATCTTGGGGTCATGAGTTTCAGCCCCACACTGAGGGCAGAGTTTGCTTAAAAAAAAAACAAAACAAAACACAACAACAACTTCAGGATCACCTGGATGGCTGAGTTGTTGAGTGCCTGCCTTCAGCTCAAGTCATGATCTCCAGGCTCAGGTGATGATCTCCAGGTCCTGGGATCAAGCCCTGCATTGGGCTCCCTGCTCAGCAGGGAGTCTTCTCCCTCCTGCTCTGCCTCTCTTCCAGCTTGTGTTCTCCTTCTCTCAAATAAATAAAATATTCTACAATTTTAAATTTAATTTAAAATTTAATTAAAAAAAAAACTTCAGTATCTGTATTTTGGGAGGGACACATTAGGCATTTTTTTAAGTCCTGCCCCAAAATATCAATTTTTATACAGCTTATTAAGATGAGATTTTTACCGATTTTTTTACAAGTATCAGCGTCATTTACTCTAATGAAACATGCTTTGGAGAGGAAGCCAGGTCAGAATCTCAAGCTCCATCATATATGATCTCGTATATGATCTCATATATCTCAGCCTATTTCTTTATCTGGATAATAGTTCCATCCTGATAGAGTTACTGATGAGACAGTGCATGCAGACCCCCTCAGCACCTGTGGAATACATGGTCAGCTAATGGTAGTTATTATTACTCCATGGATAAATAATGAGGAATGAAGAAAGAAAAGTAACACTGCATTATTGTTGGAATATATTTTGGTTATCTACATATGCCTACATCCAGGTCTGAGGAATTATATATGGATACAAAAAAAAAAAATAACATTTCAAAAAAAATAAGAAGAGTGAGGTTCAGACATATTGCGGGAAATGGGGAAAAAAATTTTTGGAAGGAAAAAATGACTTAAAAAATATTATTGTCATTGGGCGTCTGGGTGGCTCAGTGGGTTAAAGCCTGTGCCTTCAGCTCAGGTCATGATCTCAGGGTCCTGGGATTGAGGCCCCCATGGGGCTCTCTGCTCAGCAGGGAACCTGCTTCCTCCTCTCTTGCGGCCTGCCTCTCTGCCTACTTGTGATCTCTCTCTGTCAAATAAATAAATAAAATCTTAAAAAAAAAAAAAAGTCACCTACTTATCTTCTCTTTAAACTCTAGGGGAAAAACAAGAACAGGCCCAAAATCCATAAACCCAAGATGATAGGACACTGGAACTCTGATCAGAAGATGATTCAGAAAAGTTGGAAACAAAGTTTTACAACACAGGAAGCAAGAAACTCAAAGCCAAAACACCAAAAGAGTTTAACTAATGCCTGACCACAAAGGCAGTCAATGAATATTTACTAAAATCAGGAGAATTACCTTAATTTTGAATCCTCAGAACCTAGCACAGTGCCTGGATCAAAGAATGTTTGCTAAACCCAAGAACAAATGTATTTAACGATTGGTAGAAAAGAGAATCCACAATACAGCTATTCTCCCTCCTTTAAAACATCAAAATAGATGTGGGAGCTATTAAATATTGGATATGCAAAAAATAAAACAGAAGGAAAAAATCCTACAGTTAATCTCCAGAACAAGAGAACCACAAGCATACGGCCCCAGCTTGAGAACCTATCATACCTCTATTCATTCAAACTTTATGTCCATCTTATTACCAATACATTCTTATTGTCAACAACTAGAATCACCAGCAGTCAGCTATACTTTATGCTCCCATTTCTTTTAGAATTACGGCACTCTTCTCTATCCATGTTTGAGTGACAGTAAATTTTGTTCTTGAAAATTTTAAATATTATAAACAAACAAAAAAAAATTCTTGTTCTGTAATTCTATGTAGGTAAGGAAGGACTGACTGAGGACTCTACCTTCTGGAAATATTTCACCAGAAATCTAACCACTTTCTCTTCATAATGAAGCTCTAAACAACCTCCTCAGAAAATGGCACTACTCCAAAAATAGGTTATTAACACGTTCCAATCTAAGACTCCCTGTAAAAAGAACCTAGCAACTGGACAATGAGGCAAAAGTTAGGACATCTGATGCATATAAAATTATTTTATAAAATTTTAAAGCCTCAATTTACAACTAACTGGTTAATATAATCATCAATCATTTGTGTACATGTTTTGGTTGCTTTGTTTTGTTTTGAAGACATTAGAGTAAGATTAACATTCTTCCTATAATGAGATCATTTTGGCAAAAGTCTGTAATATCCCACTCTATCATGAGGATGGCAACAAGGAAAAGCAAGCACATACTTCTGGAGACTAGATTCAGACACATTTGATGAAAGACAGTTCCATAGTTCCCTTAAAAACAGCCCCACTTTTCTGACACACCAGTTCACTTACCTCTCCCATTGCTCTTCCCTCCAGAGCAAGTGCTTGGAAATCATGATTCAGTTCATCCATAGAACGTACCTATCATTCAAAATAAAGAAGGGAAAAATTTCACGTTAGCCTCTTGAATTTCGCATACACTTTAAACACAACTGAAAGGCTTTTCTATGTTTACTTTCAGATACTGACAAAGACAGTAACAATAATCAAGTGACTGACATTAAATATTCACTTACCTTTAATCATCAGGGTTCAGAGCCAATGACCCCTGCTTTCTCCCCTCCCATTCCCTTTTTTTTCAAAACATGAAAAACACATAATCCAGAAAAAGAGAAAGCATATTCCATCACAAGAGAATTAACTATTTTCATACGTTTTAATTTAGTAAGTAAAGACCAATATGCTAAAGGGCAATGACATATGATCAGTGGCCTGAACATGCCTAGACTCAAAAGGCCACAGTGCTTGCCCCCAACTGCAAATAGCAAGTCAGAAACCAGGGGACTTATTTGACCCGGCCCACTTATTCTTTGATAAACGTCAAGGAAAAGTGCTACAAGTTATATAACGGAGGCCCCAACATATCTCTTATGTTGGGAGATCTCTGGGGGTCCTGGGATCTCAAACTCCAGGAGGGGGAAAAAAAAAAACAAAAACAGCACATATCACAAGAATCCCTTCAACTTTACCCATTAAATGTATTATTCAAATCATAACAATCTTTCCAGACTTCAATTAACTCAACTCTAAGATCATTTCTACAAGGTAAGGTTAGAAAAAGGATGAAGTGTGAAATAGTTCATAGGTCATTCAATAGTTCAATCTTAATTCAAAAACTTTGTGTTGTCCAATATTCTATTAGTCCTCTCAGTTATGAGAAGCAAGCCATCCATGCTGCCTGAGGCTAGAGGACAGTCCCTTTATTTATTCAAGAGGAAGTCTGCTCTGCGCCTACTGGAAAAAAATGGCAGCCCAGGGCCTTAAGCAGTAATTTCCCCTCTTCTGACCACCACTACGTCCCAGGGGAGGTACAAACTGCCAGCAGTGGGCACATACAAAGGAGGAGGTGCGGCTAAGGCCAGGTGCAGGGAGGGATGAGTGCAGAGAGCAGGAGCTGGAACACAGGTAAGAAAACCAATTCAAGGTTTATGTAAACAGCTTTCTGTTTATCACCTGATAATGTTAATTTGCCTGAACTGACACCACATAAAAATAAAGTTGCACTGCTGTTTTAAATCATATATTTTCAAAACCCAGAGCTGATACATGCCACAAAATGACACCTATGTCACTGAAACAAAACAGCTTTGAGATGCTTGCTAAAAATGTAAATTCAGGGCGCCTGGGTGGCAGAGTGGGTTAAAGCCTCTGCCTTCAGCTCAGGTCATGATCTCAGGGTCCTACATCGGCCCGGTGGGGAGCCTGCTTCCTCCTCTCTGCCTACTTGCAATCTCTGTCAAATAAACAAAATCTTTTTTAAAAATGTAAATTCATTGGGGCGCCTGGGTGGCTCAGTTGGTTAAGCGACTGCCTTCGGCTCAGGTCATGATCCTGGAGACCCGAGATCGAGCCCCACATCGGGCTCCCTGCTCTGCAAGAAGCCTGCTTCTCCCTCTCTCACTCCCCCTGCTTGTGTTCCCTCTCTCAGCTGTGGTTCTCTCTGTCAAATAAATAAATAAATCTTTTTAAAAAAATGTAAATTCATAAAATTCAAAATGAAGCTAAAATTCAGCCCAATAAAACAAAAAGAACATAGAGACACAGCTTTTTATTGTGGTAAAATCATCTCAAAGGGCCTTGAAACAGAAGCTATGAACACATAACATGGTTTCCATTATTTAGGTAAACTGAATGAGCTCTTGAACTATCGGTAGCAAAGGTAAGAGGGAGGGAGAGGGTGTAAGGACAGGGTATTAGTTGGAAAACTACAAATGTCAGATGAAATTATTTTGAAACTTCAGGCCAGAGTTAACATTTACAAAGCAAGTAAATCAAATGCATAAAAGCTCTATGGCTAGCTTTTTCTGTAGAATCTAATCATATGTTTAACTAGAGCTAGGAATTTATTGAAAATCCAAAATTCTACAAAAAGTTTTAACCACAAATGTTGGTAATTCTATTTATATTTCCCAAGGAAAAAGCAGGAGTAGTAAGGGAAGGTACAGAACATACAGTATGCATATTTAGGTCATCATCACCAACATGTCGTCAGAATGATTATTCCCATTTAAAAGATGAGAGAGGTGCCTGGAGTGGTTAAGTATCTGTACTCTTGGGTTCAGCTCGGTCTCCATGCTCAGCCAGAGTCTGCTGAGTCTGCTCAAGATTTTCTCTCTCCCTCTGTCCCTCCCCCTCACCCTCTCTCTCCCTCTAAAAATAAATAAAATCTCTTTAAAAAAAAAAAAAAAAGATGAGAAAACTAACCCTCCGAGATATGCCCTTCCCAACCATTAAGAGGGAAGAGCACTTAAATAGCACTGCCAGAATCTAAATCCAGGGGGCACCTGGGTTGCTCAGTGGTTAGGGCTCTGCCTTCAGCTCAGGTCATGATCCCAGAGTCCCAGGATAGAGCCCCGCATCGGGGCTGCCTGCTCAGCGGGAAGCCTGCTTCTCCCTCCCTCACTCACGCTGCTTGTGTTCCCTCTCTGGCTGTGTTTCTCTCTGTCAAATTAAGAAGAAGAAGAAGAAGAAGAAGAAGAAGAAGAAGAATCATCATCATCTAAATCCAGGTCTTCCACTTCATAATGCAAAGTCTTTCCTATGTCACCATGTTGCCTCCAAGGGAGCCACAAGTTTCTACCCTTAGATCAAAGTGTCTTTGTTTTCTGCCTGAGTTTTGAGAAGTATGCTCTCTTGGTCTTTTTGCCTTTGCTTTCACGGTCTTCTCCCCCCAACCTTCAAAGTGTGCCCATACTGTCCTTGGCGCAATCTGCATTCCTTTCTCTATGATCTTCCCATCTATCACATCTCTCCCTCTTTCCTTATTTCCTAACTTGCTCAGATCTTCTCTCTCTCTTCAACTCTCTCTTCTCCTTCCCCCAGCCCTCCCTCTTTCCAGGGGTCTCCCTCTGCCTGCCCTACAGGATGAACACTCTTCCTCTTCCCTCTGTACACTCCCTCCTAACTCCTGTAGACACTGGTGAGGAGACCCACTCTCCCAAGCTGGATGTGCTAGTCCAGAAACTCATGTGCCCACAGGTGACTAGACCAGATAAACCAAACCATTCTTACAAAAATGTTTTTAACTCATCAGGGTTTTATTGTTTATAGTAGGAGCTATACCTGATATGATCAACACCACACAGACTCTCCACACAAATTCTTCCTAAGAAACAAAACTAATGACCAGAGGAAGATGCTCAGGAATCCAGTGAAATAAAAGAACAGAAATATTTTAGGCAGGTAACAAAGAAGCCCTTTCCATCATAAAGGAGAAAAGGTGGTTGTAAATCATAATCAGAGTAAATGCACTCTACACAACAGACCAATCTTTTCCATTTCTCATTCCATTCCCCCTCCTTTCCCCCCCCTTTTTTTAAAGATCTTATTTATTTAATTGAGAGAGAGAGAGAGATTGACAGAGAGCATGAGAGAGGAGAAGGTCAGAGGGAGAAGCAGACTCCCCACGGAGAAGGGAGCCCGATGTGGGGCTTGATCCTGGAACTCCTGGATCGTGACCTGAGCCGAAGGCAGTCACTTAACCAACTGAGCAAACCCAGGTGCCCTCCTTTTCCACTCTTGCTATATGTCTGTAAGACGCCCTTCAATCCACTAACTGATCTTTCCTCTCTGCTCTGGTTTCACCCATCTGTTTCCTACTTTTCCTCTTTGGGCTACTTGCCAGTAACATGTAACTTTCTCATAACCATCGAAAACTTTCCCTACTGCTGCTCCTCCCCACAAAGGCATCCCCTGCTCCCTCTACTAAAGAGGCAAAGCAAGATAAGTACTTTACTGCCTGACCTACCTCTATATCCCTATCTTCCATCCCACCACATGTGTCACCCATACACATACCCCAGGCTTCGGAGTTTCCCCTTCCACTCCCCAGATCCCGGAACTTTCTTCCATAAGCCTCAACAGCTACCTCCTGCTCTCAGGGATCCTGTCCTAACTAGAGATATAATGTAGCAAATTAAGTTGCATGTTTTACCACACAGGAAGTTATATATATATATATAAGATCGAAAGAGATAAACCCAGACTGTGTATCATACTTGGAAAATTAAAAATTAAGCAAAAGTAGCACCTTACAAATCTTTATTTTTAAATAATCACACTCTGCAGTACCTGCTTTCTGACGGAGCAGAAGGCTAGCTGAAGACAGGGCAGAAGCCTACGCCCTGAAACCTCCCCCCTACCCCCACTCCTGGGTGGGACACGTGTGACAGTCTTCCAGGCATCTCCCAACTGCCTTATGTTAATACCTTGCTAGAGGGGAAAACAACCCTAACTTGCCAATGGCAAGGCCTCCGGTATCTTGTAGGTATCGGGTTTTTTAATAATTTATTTACTGAGAGAGAGAGAGCACGCCCGTGCACACAAGCAAGAGAAGCAACTGAGAGAGAGAAAGCAGCAGGCTGGGAGAGCAATATAGGTGTCCTGCAGGTCGGCCCTCTTTAGCATAGGAAAGTTCTTTTGAAACCTCCCTAGTCCTTACTAATCACCCCTCCTCATGCTCCTAGCGCAGCTGCTCTTTCTGCGCAGGGCTTCTGTCCTTCTCGGCTTTAATAAACCAGCCTTTTGCATCAAAGGCCTACCAAGCATTCTTTGTTGGTCATCAGCTCCGGACCTCACCCCGCCGAACCCTCACCTATATTCCAAAACCACATCATATGGCGCCGGAACATGGGGCTCTGAGTCTTCACATCTGGCTTCACCGTCAGTGTAAACTTGGTGAGTACTCTTTTCCTTTACTCTCAGTTCAGGGGCTCTTCAAGGAGTACAGTCTTACTGGAACACTTTCAAGTCAATATGCTCAGGCTCCCATCCTCTAGCCCGTGGCTACTTTGGGGGAGGAGAAAGCCTTTTCAGCAAGAAGTTAGTACCCTGGCTGGGATGGTAATAAGACTCAGAAACTTGGGGCACCTGGGTGGCTCAAAAGGTTAAGTGTCTGCCTTCGGTTCAGATTATGGTCTCAGGATCTCAGGTTCCTGGGATCGAGCCCCTCATCAGGTTCCCTGCTCAGTGGAGAGTCTGCTTCTTTGCCTTCACCTGCTGTGCTCTCCCATGGTCCCCCTCTTCAGATAAATATTTAAAAAAAAAAAAAAAAAACCCAGAAATTTCATGCCCTGTTTATTTCTGTTGGTAAACAAAGTTGTCTGTCTTGGGCACGGGACAGCCATCTAAGTTAGTAGCAAGGCTGCCAATCTTAAGACTCCATTGTGAGGTTTCCTCCTGACTGATCTAATGTGATCCCTTTCACATCCCAGGGTCTAGCCACTCCGGCCATGGGACCTCAACTGGGACCTGGCTGAAACCAGGAACCGATGCAATTAAAACCCAACTGGGGACCACTTCCTAGGGAAGTTGGCTCAATGGACCACACATGTTGGAATATGGCTTAGAGTCATGATGTATTTCTATCTTCACTGTTTGTGTCCATGTCCTCTACTAAGATACTAAGATACAAACTTCGGTAGTTTGCCCATGCAAAACTTTTCTAGGGTTCTCCATGGGTTAAAAATGGCAGTTCTTCAAGGCAAGGTGAGGCATGATCTTCCTTGGCATGACCTTCAAAAGGCAGGTAAAAAGGGCACAAGGACCTTCAAGGCACAGTATTTCAGTCCAAATGGCAGGCACCCATCCGTAGCCTAGGATGCGATGGGGAAGAAGAGGGGAGGGCAGGCCTACTTCCTACAGGGATTTTAACTGCAGTGGTAAATCACAGCGATTTTGTTCAGGGACACCTCGGGTTGCTATGACACCAGAAACCTATGACATATCCTGGGATGGGAGAATGGACATTCTCTTTTCTTCAGTTCCCAAGGCCTCTCCTTTGGGATGATGCCTTTTTAATTCACTGGACACAGTTCAGGTCGCAAAACTTAGTAAAGGCCTGAGCTCCTGTAACACTGCACAGCCTCGGTGGGATCTATTCAGGTGGGTCTCCTCTGCAGGAAAAAGGGCAAATGGACCTAGCGTACCTTCATTGCTGGCACTTAGGCCTTCACTGCTCCACACCAGGACCTGGCCTAAAGGCCTCTCTTGCCTGAATGTATCGCTTGTAAACCACTACAAGCCCTCAACATATTGGTGGATAATCTAAATAGGCCCCCTTCAACTAAACCCAGGTTACTGGAGGAAACACAAGACCATCCCAAAGGGGACTCGTCAATTGACTCTTTCTGTTCTTCCTAATAGAGATGGGGGCTTCTCCCTCATTTCCCGGGTTAATGGCTATACCTGGAGCCATCTGTGGTTAGTCTACCTTGGGACTTGAAGAAATATTCCGAAGCAGCTGCGGAAACTACCTTTGTTTTGGGGGAATTCTATCTTCTTTGGCCCAACATGGACTGCCTAGATCCCCTTGTTGGCGGGAAAACATGGCGTCTGCTCCTCCAGAGCTGATGAAATCTTGAACGAGGAACCCATTCCCTGCTTTCCGGTGACACTGCACCTCCTCGGTCTCCCCCTCCCCACTTCTTTCTACCCTTGGGTGTGGCCTGCATAACTGGCTTCTAAGCCATCCTTCAGTGCCTCAAGCACCATGGCTCCTCCCTTCACTGTTAAGAGGATCAAGAAGGAGGGAGTGTAAGCTGACACCCTGCAACCTTCCCCCAACCCCCACTTCTGGGTGGGATCTGGGTGACACACGTCTGGGTAGCTCCCAACCAAATGTTCAGACCTTGCTAGAGGGGGAAATCACCTTAACCTGACAAAATGGCAAGGCCTAGGATATCTCCTAGGTCGGCCTTCTTTAGCATATGAAAGTTTTTTTCCGAAACCTCCCTTTTCCTTACTTCCCCCCAACACCTAAATACCAGCTACTCCTCAAGACCCTGGGGCCCATGGGTCCTGTCCCTGTGCTTTAATAAACCACCATTTTGTACCAAAGAGTCTCAATAATTCTTTCTTGCTCAGTGGCTCCTCATGGTTGCCTCTGGACTTAACATCGCCCACTCCACAGATTTTCCCACCAGGTAAAAACTGAAAATGGGATGGGCCCAGGTGGAATACAGTCAATATTTAAACTAATTTAAGTTTGTTGGTTTAATTTTCCTTACTCTGTCGAGGGAGGTTTGCTGAAGGTCAAACTAACATCTTTTGCAATTTGTTGGCAAAAAGATGACTTAAAATGGTGGTTAATCTCATCTGACTCAGTTTTTATGGTAACTGTTAGTCTCTGGTAACCTGAAACTTCCAAGTTTTGCTCAGATGATAAATAACACTGAATTCACTGGACGTCTGGGTCTTTTCCAAATAGGATAAAGTGCTAAAGAATTGATTACTGAATATAGGTTTGCACTTTTGACTTATTGCAGAGAAACTAAGGATACTTGGGTCTGTTGGTAAACTTGCTTTGTGCTTAATGTCTCACAAATCTGTAGTCTAAGTTTTGGTGTTAACATTTCACAATTGGATGATACTAAGTTTTCACTGGAGACTTCAGATTTCTAGGACTGATGGGAATAGGGAAACAACTCTAAGTAGAAAAGTATATAAGGAATAGGAATGCATTTTTGTGGAAGCTAAAAGAAGGTAATTTTGTCCTAAATAAGATAGTTGTTTGGAAAGAAATGGCCTGGGGGGTGCCTGAGTGGCTCAGTGGCTTAGGTCAGGATCCCCGCTCAGTGGGCAGCCTTCCACTCCCCCGCTTGTGTTCCCTCTCTTGCTGTCTTGTCAAATAATAAAAAAATAAAAATAATTAAAAGAAAAGGCTTGGGACAATATCTGAAAGCAAGGGGAAGCTATAGGTTTGTGCCAGGGAATCTATGGAAAGGAATTTTAGGTGTGGTCAGAACAGCCAAAGGTTGAAATAAAGGGATTTTTTGAAGTACAGGGGTGTGAGACTGA
Source organism: Spilogale gracilis (assembly GCA_004023965.1). Taxonomy (NCBI): domain Eukaryota; kingdom Metazoa; phylum Chordata; class Mammalia; order Carnivora; family Mephitidae; genus Spilogale; species Spilogale gracilis. The sequence goes on from PITA01001981.1 coordinate 55,072, forward strand.
AAGTCTCTCTGTTCAAAAGACAGTTTTCTTCTCATACTCTGGTTTCTCTTAGATCGCATAAATCTTTTGCCTTTTACAAAAGACAGTTTTCTTAAAATGTTGATCTGCTCTTAAAAAAACGAAGATTTTTTTTTTTCTCTCTTGTTTGCCCAGAAAACCAGTTTCTCTGTTTTCCCTTATCAGGTTTTTTTGAAGATACCTAATCCTATTTTAGGTATGTGCTTTAAAACTTTAGATCTGAGGTTTTAACAAACTCCTAAAGATTTAAATCGTGAACAGTCAAATTAGGTTTGTTTGCTTGGTGTGTTACTTTGTGGTACAAGATCACCATCACTCAATATTATGATTACTTTAGGTGTTATGTGTCACAAACAACTGGATTTCCTTGCCAGTTATATTGTAACCTCTCCTCAGATTTCTGAGTTTTTGTCATTTACAGTTCTTGTTCTTATTCTCTTGTAAAATGTTTCATCTTCAAGGAGACTCATATAAAGGGCTTTTAAGGACAAATACAGGTTACTCAGTATCTTTAAAATCCTAAAACTTTCTGAAATGGATAAAAATTTCCAGAATGAACCAAAGCTGCATTTAAATTATGAACTAAGATTATTGCAGTTTTGTGACCTTTTAAAACAGGAACATGTTTACTCTTCCAGATTAAGGAAACTTTCTCAAGATACCTATGACTTACAAAAGTAAGATAAATACTTGTAAACAAACATTTACCTTCCCTCTGAACTCTCTGAAATTCAAAAGGTTCAGGAAGTATTTTTTCTCCCATGGCAATTAGGAGAATGAGTTCAATAAGAATCTATTCTTATAACAGGATACACTTGGAAACACTAGTTATTTCACCAAGGCTTTGACTGAAATGTCATATTTGAGAGACATGCATAGACTCAGATATGACCACAAACAGCTTTGAGGAAGAAATACAGTTGACTTTATAAAACCTGGAGCTATAAAGTCCCTCAGAAATGTTGTCCTGACACCTTGCTTACAGAGTTTCCAACAGCCTCCCGAGGTGTGAGTAAAGAATGTCAGTTCCTGGCAGCTGCAGGGAATTCAAAGATATACTGGGGGTGACCTCATGAAAAGGAATCTGCCCACATCTACAGGTATTACACGCATGTCTGATGGCAGTACCTGGCTTGGCTTCTGGCCTGGAGAGGCTACGAAAGTTCAACCTAGACATTCCTTATAAAAGTCTCAGCAAAGCAGATTGTAAAATATGATCAATCACTCTCACTTAGCTTATGCAAATAATTGGGCCAAGTTTGTTAATTAGGACTTACTTTGCAAACATTAGTCTCGATTTGGCTATCTCTGAAAATGAGTTATTTTAGAAAAATTAGTGTTTCAATAACCCACCTTTGTGGATATTAAGTCCTAGTTAAGCTAGACAGCTTGAGGTAAACTTCAGAGAAATAGCTTTTCTATTTCCACACAACAGCTCATATATAATTGCTTCTTTGTGAGGATAATAGGACCCCATGGGCATAATTAGTTAGGATTAATTCCCCAACAATTACCTAACTTAATACATCAACCAATTCTTGGTGGCTAGGATGATGAAAATCTTCCTTAAAAGCCAGAGCATACCTGACTCCATAGGATTGACTATGGACTTAACAGATGATAATGGGCGACCTCACTTTATGATTGGATTGGGTGATGTACTTGGGGATGTCCTTGCCTTTTGACAAGTTTTTCTCCTACTTGCCAGTGATTCTTTGTAATTAGGATACTGTTAAGGCTGGACCTCAAAAAGAAAGGGCTTCTTAATGGTTTTGTTCCTCATAGTCCTATTTATCCTAGAAGCATCATCTCTAATTGAGGTACAACCGCAAACTAAAAGCTTTAGCTGATGAGTGTACAACAGCTCTCCCAGTAAAAGGAGCATCAGAGCTCCTCACTATGGGACAGTCCCTGACTGTAATGACTTTAGTCTTAAGAGACTGAAAGTAAAATACCTGGACCTGACCACTGTACTTGCACAGAGTGTAACTGTTCAAAGGTTATTGATCTCGGTTATTCCAGTCATCCAGATTTAAGGCGCCCCTATTAAAAAATGCAGGTGACCCTTGGTTTTCTGATGGCAATAGTTTCAGGGGAAAAAGGGTAAGAAAAGCTGGGTGTGCTATAATGCTCACTTGTGCTTGGCAATTGCCAAAGTCTTAAATATTCGTACTGACTCCAAATATGCTTCTGTAGCCTACATGCCCATAGAGCAATTTAAAAAGGGGGTTATTATCAAGCCATTCCCCAATCAAACTGACCCAGAAATTACTACACAAATTCAAAGGATAGCCCTCCCAAGTGAATAGCATAGCCCTTGATATCCTGACTGCACTCAAAGAGGTCCAGTATTAGATAGCTGGCTCCTGGCTAGGACCCAAAAGCTATGCAACTCTGAACTGTGGCCACGGATTTCTCCAGGCCGGATAGGCTACTGTACTCTGGGTTTTGCCTAGATACATGGAGGCATTATCAAAACCATTACCAACCCAGCTAACTTTCCAAATTTATAACAAGAGTGGACATGTGCTGTGATACATTGGTATGACCACCTAATATCTTTGTTCCCTCTTGGAGACTGAAGGACGTTTGGCATGGGGAAGCTCAAATAATATACATAGTCAAAACCCTAAAGGACACTGAAAATACCATTTCTCTATTAAACACTGTGTAATGAAGCAGTTTTACAAAACAGAATAGCATTACATGTTTTAAGTGTTGCACAAGGTAGAACTTGCACCATCATAAAAATGCTGTGTATATATTCCAGATTACCACAAAACTATTTCTGGGTTTCTAACTGACATGAATACTCAAACTGGTGGTTTAAGTGATCTCTTGTTCCATTAATGACTGGTTAAGTTCCTGGCTTAGAGGAAAATTATGGTCAACTATTAATGATCACTTTATTGGATTTCTCATTCTAAAGTAGCCATACTAATCTTACTGTCTCTCCACTTGGTACTGAGACTCCATTCCTACTATGACTTCACATCAACAGATGATCCCTATCACCCAGAGATACTTCCTGTCAGTGTTGGATTCAGCTGCCTCCACTTCCGTAGTATGTTCAATTGACCCACAGGAAGGGACAGCGCTATGCCCCTATTTAGCAGGGAGGACCTTATAGAAAATGAGACTTTCCATCTTCAACGACCTTAGATTTAAGGGTCAAAAACTGTTCAGGCAGGAAACGATGAGGGAGCTGAAGGCTAACTGAAGACAGAAGCATAAGCCTATAGGTGTAACCTATACGTATAGGTTACTGTACACCTGTAGGTGTAACCTCTCCCCATCACCCACTCCGAACTGTATTATTACCTTGCTAGAGGGGGAAACAGACTTGACAATGGCAAGGCCTCTAGTATCTCCTAGTTGACTTGAGGTTTGGTCCTCTTTAGCATATGAAAGTTGTTTTGAAACTCTTTTTCCTTCCCCCAACTCCCAAGTATAGATCCTGGTGCAGCACCTCCTTCGGCCCACAGTCCTGTCCCCGTGCTTTAATAAACCACCGTTTTGCACCAAAAGACACCTCAAGAATTCTTTCTTGGGGCGCCTGAGTGGCTCAGTTGGTTGGGCCACTGCCTTCGGCTTATGTCATGATCCTGGGGACCCGGGATCGAGCCCCGCATCGGGCTCCCTGCTCGGCGGGAAGCCTGCTTCTCCCTCTCTCACTCCCTCTGCTTGTGTTCCCTTTCTTGTTGTGTTTCTCTGTCAAATAAATAAAATCTTAAAAAAAAAAAAGAATTCTTCCTTACTCGTAATCTCTGAACCTTACCTATATTTCAAAACCACATACATCACTTTCCATTATCCTATTTAACAATACCCAACATCCCATACACAATGAATGGTACATCACTGTTTCCTCATTTGTAACTGACATATAAATTCATTTTACAGGTTTGTTGTGTTGGTTAAATAAGACAAAATGTCCAATACTTAGTTAAGCACTACTGTTTCCACCCCACATTTATTTAACTCTTAAGTTACTGAAATGTGTGCATCCACTCATCTTTTCTTTCCCCACCTGAGAGAGATGGTTACTGCTCCAATTCAGTATTTCCATAATCAGTGTATTAGAAGTACCTAGTGGGCCCAGTGGGTTAAGTGTCCAACTCTGATTTTGGCTTAGGCTGTGATCTCAGGGTCACAAGACTGAGCCCCACTCCCAATCCCTAGTTCTAAGCTCGGTGGGAGATTCTGCTAGAGGATTTTCTCCCTCTACCCCTCCCCCTACTCCCTTCTAAAGTACTTTCTAAACTTAGCAACTCTGCATTTCAAAGTACATCCATCCATTTCTCTCATACCCAACTAAATACCCAAATTTCACTCTCCATTCTCATCCATTCAGAAAAAAAAAAAAAAAATCTGACTCAAATCAATCCATGTTCTTCCAGTTTTCATTAAAAAAAAAAACAACAAACAAACAAAACTCAGTAAAGTTACCTTCTACAATTCTTTCCTTCCTGAACTTCCCATGCCACTATGGTCTCTTGGTTTCTCCTCCTACCCCACCATTTAGATGTGTGTCTTTTTTGCCAGCCATCATTGCAGCTATGTGGGGTAAAAGAGAAACTTAGGCAAAAGTGTAAGAAGTTCAAGATCCAAACAGTTTATGAATTACAATTTACCAATTTTTCTTTTTTTTTTTAAGATTTTATTCATTTGGCACAAACAGCTGGGGAGGGGCACAAGCAGGGGGAGGTGAGACAGGGAGACGCAATGTGGGGCTCGATCCTGGACTCTGGGATCATGACCAGAGCCAAAGGCAGACACTTAATGACTGAGCCACCCTGATAGGCACCTCTATCAGTTTTTTAAACAGCTATTATGAACATTAAAATTACAGAGCAGGGGCGCCTGGGTGGCTCAGAGGGTTGAGGTCATGATTTCAGGGTCCTGGGATTGAGTCCCACATCGGGCTCTCTGCTCAGTAGGGAGTCTGCTTCCTCCGCTCTCTCTGCTTGCCTCTCTGCGTACTTGTGATCTCTCTGTAAAAAATTACGAGCAGAAGAAACAGATACCACAGCAGACCATATAATCCAGAATAGAAGAGTTTAAAAATGTTTTAATTGCAATGTCGTTAGCTGTGCAGTCTTTTACAATGAATGTCCCCTTACTGGAACCAGCCTGACCAGTTCTCTGCTTCTACAGATGAACCAAACTCAGACACAATGGTATCACTGAGATGTTACTGATATCAAATCACACTGGAAGTTTAAAGAGTAACTGAGAGCTATATAGAAATGATAAACTGACCTACTCAGGTTCCTCTCTAAATATTTGGACCTATGGAAAGATAAAACTCGCTAAATGTCTGGCAGTTGGGGTGTCATTTTATTCAAGTATAACCAGGTGAATAAGCATGAAATAGTCACCATAGAGAAGAGAAAAAATGTGTTGGATAAAGCAGAAATGGGAGACTAGGAGAAACAGAAAGCCACCCAGTACCAAGAAGGTCCACATATTTCCTTGGGGGAGGGGGGGAACCCTGGTGGTCTTCCATTTAATGCTCTGAAATTTTGCTAGCTAGAATAATTTCTAAATATACCTTGAGGCTAAAATTGCTTTTACTCAAATATTTGTTTCCTTAACCACCGAATCTAAGTTGTCAGGAGATTTTCTCAACTATCTTTGCTCTCCTGCAGGATTTTTGCATAGGCAGGCCTAGATCACCATGGCTCTGTTCCACTGACAGATCCAGAACAATATAAGCATAAGACTGATGCCAAGAACCATTGCCAAAAGAAGATACCAGTGAGGAAAACCCAGGCAGAAGCAGAAACTTGAGGGGCATCTGGCTGGCTCAGTCAGAGCATGTGACTCTAGATATCTTAGGGTTACATATTTAAGGCCTGCACTGGGTGTATATGATAATTTTTAAAAATCTTGGGATGTCTGGGTGGCTCACTTGGTTAACTGTCTGACTTCAGCTCAAGTCATGATACTGGAGTCCTGGGATTGGTTTCCACGTAGCTCCTTGCTCAGGGAAGCCGGCTTCTCCCTCTCCCTGATGCACTCTTTGTCACTGACAAAATCTTTAATAACTTAGATGCAGGAGAAACTTGGGTGCCTGGGTGGCTCAGTGGGTTAAAGCCTCTGCCTTCAGCTTGGGTGATAATCTCAGGGTCCTGGGATAGAGGCCGCCTTTGGCTCTCTGCTCAGCAGGGAGCCTGTTTCCTCCTCTCTCTGCCTGCCTCTCTGCTTACTTGTTCATTCTCTCTCTCTCCTCTGTCAAATAAATAAATAAATCTTTTAAAAAAAGAAAAATGAGAACTAACCTAATTTGAATTTAACCATTAAGAGAAAGGGGTGCTGGGGTGGCTCTAGGTTAAGCATCTGCCTTCAGCTCAGGTGCTGATATCAGGGTCCTGGGACTGACCCCCCCACACACACTCCCTGCTCAGCAGGGGATCAGTTTCTCCCTCTGCCACTTCCCCAGCTTGTGTGCATGTGTGCTCTCTCTCCCACTCAAATAATTAAAAACAAAATACACTGCTACCACCTGTATTACAATTAACAATATTTACTGAGACTGACTTTGTATCAGACATTTATATGCTTTATGTTTTTAACAGTTGTAATAATTTGAAAATGCACGTTACTCAGGCACTTCAGTAGCTCTTGGTTAAGTGTTGAACTCCTGGGTTTTGTTCAAGTCATGTTCTCAGTGTCCTGAGATAAGCCCCACACCAGGCTCCAAGCTGGGTATGGAGCCTGCATGAGATTCTCTCTCCCCTTTTTCTCTCCTACCCCCACCCCTCTCAGGGAAGGAAGGAAATGGAAATATTCTCATGCAGGTACCCACTTCATGTAAAAAAAAGGGGGGGGGGTAAAAAATGATTATGTTCCTCAAATAAAATATAAATAATGAACATTCTTTCTTTCTCTTGACTCCTGGGGGAGGGGGGACCTACTCTTTTGGCCTAACATTCATGAATGTTTCTGTTCTTGTTTTTTCACTGTCAGTAACAACACTAAATGCCAGAGTTTGCTGAGTTTCAAGACACTGTACTATAAAATAGATATTCTTCTATTTTCTATATGAGCAAACCAAGGTTCGGTGAAGTAACTTATGCAAGGTTATGCAGCAGATAAAGGTCAGAAGTGGAATTCAGATTCAGGTCTCTAGACTTAATAACTTCTCTGTTCTCATCAAAGGCAAGCACAAAGGCATATGTGGGTTAAAGCACTGTTCCAGCAACTGGTTACTATTTGATACTGTCTTCCATGACACATAAAAGGGAACTGAAGTCACCACAATAGCCAGGGTCAGAATGAACTTCCATGGGTGCCTGGGTTGCTCAGTCAGGCATCAGCCTTCAGCTCAGGTCATGATTCCAGAACCAGGGTTCAGGGATCAAGTCTGGGACAGGGCTCCCTGCTCAGCAGGGAGTCTCTGTTCCCCCTCTGGCCTTTCCCCCTCTTGAATTCTCTCTGATTTCTTTAAAAAAAAAAAAAAATGAGGGGCGCCTGGGTAGCTAAGTCGGTAAGCGGCTGCCTTTGGCTCAGGTCATGATCCCAGAGTCCTGGGATGGAGCCCTACATCGGGCTCCCTGCTCAGCAGAGGCTTCTCCGTCTCTCACTCTCCCTGCTTGTGTTCCCTCTCTAGCTGTGTTTCTATCAAATACATAAATAAAATCCTAAAAAAAAAAAGAATGAACTTCACTCTTCACTTTTTATTAACATTAAAGATTGCTACCATCTTAGCAATTTAAAGTAAAATCATTAAGTTATAGATTACCTAATGTGTAATAGACCCACTAATAAACTACTGTAATTGTTACCAAAACTGTTTTGCTACCAGAATATATACACCTCATGTAAATGTCAGCACTTCTAGACGGAAAACAATTTTCAAAGTAAAGGATGAATATATACTTTCAAAATCATTTAATCATACTAGTGACCTTTAAACACAAAAACCTCACAACTGCTGGTTCTGCCAGTCTGTCTTCTTTATTTCACCTATCATCTTCAAGCTGAAATCAATACTGAGGACTAGGCCATTTTAACTACAGAAAGAAAACTAAATGGTGACTCAGTTGTTGGATGTCTGCCTTCAGCTTGGGTCAGCCCTGCATGGGGCTCCCTGCTCAGCAGGAAGCCCGCTTCTCCCTCTCCCATCCTCCCAGTTTGTATTCTGTGTCTCTTTCTCTCTCAAAAAAATAAAAATCTTTTAAGTGTAAAACTTGAGATAATGATCAGGGGCGCAGCACACTCTTGCAGGGCTGTGAGTCTGAGCTCCACAATGGATGTAGCAATCACTTGAAAACAAAATCCTGGGCTAAGTGGCTCCATCCAGTTAAGTGTCTGCCTTTTGGCTCAGGTCATCATCTCAGGGTCCTAGGATGGAGCCCTGTAGTCAGCTCCCGGCCTCTCCCTCTGCCCCCTCACAGGCATGGGCTTGTTCTCTCAATAAAAATCTTTTTTATAAAATATTATCTCTGCCTGTCTATAAGTTACAGCCGGATATCTGAATAACATATTCCTGACCATAAAAAGAACAAATTTCAAAAAGGTAAGAGACTCATACTGCTACACAGATTAAAAATCTGCAAATGGAGAACACCAAAAAGTGTTCATTAGCAGTAAACTTCATGCAATCTCAGAGAGAAACGGGAAGAATACTTGTCCAAAATTTCTTAGATCAGGTTGTGGCAAATCTGTAAGTATCAGATCTTTCCAAACGATGAAAATTTGGGGCGCCTGGGTGGCTCAATTGGTTAAGCAACTGCCTTTGGCTCAGGTCATGATCCAGAGACCCGGGATCAAGCCACACATTGGGCTCCCTGCTTGGCGGGAAGCCTGCTTCTTCCTCTCTCACTCCCCTTGCTTGTGTACCCTCTTTAGCTGTGTTTCACTCTGTCAAATAAATTTTTAAAAAGATGAAAATTTAGCATATTTGCCATTGCTGTAATCAGAAACAATCCTACTGGAAGAGTACTGGAATCTATCTTAAATAACATGAAAGTAACAAATACTTGTCTACAAAAGGCACACAACTGGCTTTTCCACCAGTTCTGCTAATACCAAATTTTCTGACATTCACTTTGTCATTCCTTGTGTTCACTAACAGACATGTAATTGTAGGCATAAAAGATTTAGAAGAATTTCTACCATAATAGTTTATCAAAGAAAAAAATTGCAGCCCTACACAGGTACTGATAAGAATTTTCTTTAAGACAGCGAATACTTCTGGGGCGCCTGCCTGGCTCAGTGGTAGAGCATCTGCCTTCGGCTCAGGTCATGATCTCAGAGTCCCACGATCGAGCCCTGCATCCGGCTCCCTGCTCCTCGGCAAGCCTGCTTCTCCTTCTCACCCCCCCCCCCCGACCCCCGCTTGTGTTCCCTCTCTGGCTTTGTTTCTCTCTGTCAAATAAATAGGAATCTTAAAATAAAAAAATTTACTTCTAAACAGATGTACAACTTAACCACCAGTAAAAACTACCAATTTTGGAAAATAAGTTCAGAAGAGAAACTATCTGCTACAGGGTATGCCTACAGCATCAGTCCCCAGGTAGGAGGACTACTAAATAACTACTACTCTAGTTAATCTGCTCTCTGTTGATGTAGACCAAAGTTCAAAGACCATGGTACATATGTCTTACTGCTCTCTTAACTGCTGAAGTAACCACTAGGTAGCAAAATTGCACTCTATTACTCTATCAATAATGCCATGGTAAGGGGCACCTGGGTGGCTCAGTTGGTTAAGTGACTGCCTTCAGCTCAGGTCATGATCCCGGAGACCCAGGATCAAGTCCCACATCGGGTTCCCTGCTCGGCGGGAGGCCTGCTTCTCCCTCTCTCACTCCCCCTGCTTGTGTTCCCTCTCTGGCTGTGTTTCTCTCTGTCAATAAATAAAGACCCGTTTCAGATTTTAAAATAATAATAATGATGATAATAATAATAATAATGCCACAGTAGCTTACCTTATCTCCCTAAAAGTAACCCCACATACAGTATTAAAAATACAACACACATTACCCTTGGTCTTACAAGTGATAAAAATAGCAGAAAGAGGGCTTCTAGTGACAGCTTCTTTAAAATGGCTCTTATCCTGCTTAATACTTTGTAAGGCTTTTTAAAGCTTTTCAAGAAAGAAATTGGACAATATGCATCAATTTTATAAATGGTCATGCCCTCAGATGCAGTAATTCCACTTCTAGGAATTTAGCCAAGGCAAATAATCAGAAATATGATCAAAGATTTGTTAACAAAGATCTTCAACCAGGCACTTAACGATGGCAAAAGTAGTAAGAAAAAAATTTATTGGGCACCTGTAGAGAGATCAAGTTTTGCATGCACGACCTCAGGGTCGTGAGACTGGGCTCCCTAGTCAGTGGGAGTCTCCTTGAGATTCTCAGTCTCCCTCTGCTTCTCCCCCCCCACACACACACACGTGTGTGCCTGCTTGCTCTCTCTGTCAAATCTTTAAAAAAAAAAAAAAGTGGCAAAGTTTAAATATACCAGGAGACATGGAATATAGCATATACTCATTTACAGGATCTATACAGCTATTTAAGACATTTTTAAAATTGCTAAACAGAAGAAAATGTTTTTGTGTAAGGGTTCTACAAATCTGCATATATAAAAAGATACGTAAAGCAAGACTAAAAGATAATTTACTCAAATGTTAATTTAAAATTTAAGTAGTTTCTACATTTTATATAACACCTACAAAAAGTCAATCGTCTAAAAATGATATCTTTAAAATACGAATACCTTTCAAACCAGTCCTCTTCTAAAAACATGTTAACCAAAATAAGGCATAAGGTAGATTAAGCCAAGGTGCTCACTGTGGAGTTAATTTTATCAATAAGAAAAAAAGCAGTAAATACTTTCAACAAAAATTAAGGGTAGAAATAGCCACCAATAAATAAAAAGTTTCATTATGGTATATCCAGAAGCAGTTTCCACAGGGACAGCACTGTGAAAAAGAACAGAAACAGGAGGGCCTTTTTATAACTGTTAAAACAGCTAGTACTTACTATGTGTTCTAGGTAGCATGCTATTATTTAACTCTCAAACTATGAATAATTTTTTCTTTTTTTAAAAGATTTTATTTGACAGAGGGTACAAGCTAGCAGAGTGGCAGGGAGAGAAAGAGCCTGACATGAAACTCGATCCCAGGACCCTGGGATCATGACCTGAGCTCAAAGGCAGTGGCTTAACCAACTGAGCCACCCAGGCACCCCATTACTTATCCTCCATTCCCCGTGTTTTTTTTTAAATCCTGTTTTAGGAGTTTATTAAGTTCCCTCAAAATGATATAAAGACATTCTCTGCAATATTTTTTATAAGTGAACATTTCAAACAACTTTACTGCCTAGTGATAAATGGTTAAGTAAATCAGCTCACTTATTCCACAGGACCCCTTCCCCCCAATCCAGTAGGACTGCCTCTACTCCACATCAGGAATGAACTTTACCTTTACACGCAGAGAAAAGCCCTGAGAGGACAGAGAGGTTGAGAAGGGTAAGTATGCAAACCATGCCCGTGAGCCTCTTCAGAGGTGTTCTGAGGAAGGGTTCAGAGGTCACTGGGTAACAGAGGCAAAGCTGTGTTTCCCACGTGTTTGTTCCCTTCTTATGCAAGCCAGAACGCCTGGGCCCCAGATCCATCTCTGTTATTGGCCATGGGCCACATGCAGTCTACAAAAGGGGACCTGGATTCAAGCTCAGATCTTCTGATGATCTGAAACTGATTGTTTTGAAAAAATCCAAATGTGACCACATTACTTCTGGCTAAAACTTCTAAAGACTTCCCCCAGTTGCTGTAAGGATCAAGGCCAAAATCTCCACTGTAGCCTTCCATGATCTGGTCCAAGTACTGGTCCTCTTCACTCTCCAGATACAGGCCGAACTCGTTACTGACCAGTGGTTCTCACACATGGTGCTTTCTTGAAAGTAGCCCATTCTTCATACTTGGTACTCAACTTTGAGGTCTCTAATTTCCTCAGAGTAGAGAGAGTGAGTGTGCCTATGCACAAGAGCACAGGCAAGAGCACACCCTCTAAGAAAGGTGCGAGCGTGGGGGCGGTGAGGAAGAGAAGCAGACTCCCTGATGAGCTCCTAGCCTAAGCAGGGCTCCATCCCACAACCTACCTGAGCTGAATATTCTCATCTTTTGTAATGGAGGAGAAAACGGTTGCAGAGAAAGGTGAAAACCTTGCCCAAAGTTACCAGGCAGGCTAACTCCAGAGTACTCTTATTAAACAGTGTCCTAGATTGGGGGTATCAAAATGTGTCTGGGATAATCCAGCTGTTTCAGCAACAAAGACAAAAGGACCCACCCAGATCGAACAAAGCTGCACTAGATGAAAGTTCTGCTAGAAACTCTGGAGAAGGAGCTGTGCACTTTCCTCTGCCACCCAACTGTGTATCTGAAGATCTAACAGCCACCCACACAGCCCATCTGTGGTGTGGCCCAAACTCTAGGATTCTTTTGTTAATTCGAGGATGATCAAAAGGAAGTCACCATGAGACTTAACGAAGAAAAAAGAAATCACACCCTGGACATAAAAGAGAAGATTTCTGAAAATGATTTATCTATTGGAAGAGGAAATGAATATACAGACAAAAATTTGTAGCAAAATTAAAATCCACAAGGCAGTAATTAGTTAAGCCAAGTAATGCAAACAAATCAGAAAAGAGCTCAATCTGGAGGGAAAAGGTCAAAGATTAAAAGATAAATGAAAAAAGTGGAAACCCAAATGTCCATCAACTGATGTTTAAAAATTATATAGTATATCATATAAAGGAATATTATTTGGCCATTAAAAGGAAATGAAGCACTGGTACACAAACATACATGAACCCTAAGAACAGTGAGTGAAAGAAGCCAGACACGAAAAAGTCATTTTTATATGTTCCCATTTATATGAAACATCCATAATAAATAAATCTACAAAAAAACAAGAGTAGATTAGTGTTTGCCAAGGACTTGGGAAAGGAGAAAATAGGCAATGACTACTAATGAGTACAAAGTTTCTTCTGGGAGTGCTAAAAATGTCCTATAGTTATATAGCTGATAGTTGCATAACACTGTGAATGTACTAAAAACCACCGAATTATAAATAAGGACGAATTTTAAGGTATGTGAAAAACATCTCAATAAAGCTGTTATTTTAAAAAACAGGAGTTGCCAAACTTTCTGTAACAGGCAGGGTAATACAGACTTTGTGGGCTAGACAGGGTTTTTGTCAGGTAATCTTTGTTTTGTTATGCCATACATAATAGGCAGCAAGCCAGATCTAGCACAGAGGCCATAGGTTTGCCAAATCTGGTTTAAAAATAAATCATTAGGGGCACCTGGGTGGCTCAGGCAGTTTAAGTGTCTGCCTTAAGGTCAGGTCGTGATCCAGGGTCCTGCTTAGCCAGAAGCCTCCCTCTCCTCCTCCCTGCTCTTGGTCTGTTGTTCTCTCTGCCTTGTCTCTCTCAAATAAATAAATAATCATTAAGGGAAACCTGGGGGGGCTCAGTGGATTAAGCATCCAACTCTTGGTTTGCTCAGGGTCATGAGACTGAGCTCTTCATGGGCACCATGGCTCAGAAAAATCCAGATTCCTCTCCCTCTGCCCCTCCCCCAACTCAAGCAGGAGTTTGCTTGTTCGCTCTCTAAAATAAAATAGAAAAATTCGAATTTTTCCAAGTGGGTGCCTGGGCTGCTCAGTTGGTTAAACATATGCCTTCGGCTCAGCTCATGATCCCAGGGGGCTCAGACTGAATCCCAAGTCAGGCTCCCTGGTCAGCAGGAAGTATGCTTCTCCCTCTGCTCCTCCCTCAAAAATAAAATCTTAATTTTTTTTTTCCAAGTGAACACATAAGTTAATGGTGATCTATAAACTAAGTAAAGATCTCTTATCAAACTTACAAATGGAGTTCTGTAAGTATTAGGATAAAAGGAACAGGAAATTCATCCTGCAGAATTTAATATTCTTAATAATATGTAAAAGTAAAACAAGAATAAAGATCATATTTAAAAAAGATAACTGGTCACATGAAAAGATGCCAAACATCATTAGCCATCAGGGAAATACAGATGCAGGCTACAATGAGATGCCATTATGTTTATGTATCAGAATGACTAAGATAAAAACAGTAACACCACTGCTGGTAAGGGAACAGAAAAAACTGCACTATTCAGAAACACTGCTGGTAAGAATGCAAAATGGTACAGGGCACCTGGGTGACTCAAGTCATTAACATGTGCCTTCAGCTCAGGTCATGATCCTGGAGTCCCCTGGTGGAGCCCTACATGGGGCTCCATGCTCAGAGGGAAGCCTACTTCTCCCTCTCTCACTCCCCCTGCTTGTGTTCCCTCTCTAGCTGTGTTTCTCTGTCAAATAAATAAAATCTTAAAAAAAAAATGCAAAATGGTACAACCACTCCAGAAAATACTAATCTAGCAGTTTCTAAACAACTGTACATGCAATTATTGTAAGACCTAGCAAGTATACCCATAGGCCTTTTTACCCCAGAGAAATGAAAACTTACATTCACAGAAACACCTGAACATGAATGTTCATAGCAGCTTTATCTGTAGCAACTAAAAACCAGAATCTGATGTCTTACATCCATACCATGTCACTGTAAGTAGCAATTAGAAGGAATGAACTATGTGTACGACAACTTGGTAAGTCTCCAGGACCTTCACAGAGAAAAAAAAAAGGCCAATCCCCAAAGTCTATATACTAGATGACTCCATTCATGTAATAGTTCTATAATGACAAAATTGCAAAACCAGAGTAAGATTAGTAGTTGGAGGGTGTGGTTAAAAAAGGGCAACTCAAAGGTGTCTGTGTGGTTTTGGAACTATTTGGTATTTTGACTACAAACCTACACAGGTGATAAAATTATACTGAACTTAATACACATAGACAAAAGAGTCCAAAACTGGAAATCTAAGATTGGGTGGGTTTTTATCAATGTCATTATCTTTAGCTGTGATGTCATACTACACAACTGTTCTCTGCAAAGTTTATAAAGGATTTCTCTATTATTTCTTACAATAGTATGTGAATCAACAATTAACTAAATCAAAATTTTAAATTAAAAAAAAAGATGACTGCTAGGGTACCTAGGTGGGTCAGTCAGTTAAGCATCTCCCTCTGGCTCTGGTCATAATCCCAGGATCCTCGGATCACCCCCCACATGAGGTTCCCTGCTCAGCAGAGAGACTGCTGCTCCCTCTCCCTCTGCTGCCTTCCCCTGCTTGTGCTGCCTCATGCGCCCTCTCAAATGAATAAAATCTTTAAATGAAATAAAACAAGTGCTCAAAAAAATAATGAAGATACAACTTGATAGGTTTTTTGCTCAGGAATAATTTTTTTTTGAACTAAAATAACCAAATACATAACCAAAGGAACCTTCTCAAGCTTCAAAACTAGGAACAAAAGATCTGTCATAGCAAATAAAAATCACATCCTGAACAAATTGTCCTAATTCTAGAATATCCCTTACATATCTCAGCAGGGGGGAAAAATTCTTTAACGTTGGTTCTCTAAAACATTATGTTCCAAAGACAATAAAATATTTATCAATGGCCCAAAGATTTCATGTCCCGACGCAATTTTGTCTCATGTACAAAGACCACAGAAACAATACAGGGGCAGGGGCACCTGGATGGCTCAATTAAGCATCTGCCTTCGGCTCAGGTCATGATCCCAGGGTCTTGGGACTGAGCTGTGCATCAGAGCTCCCTGCTCGGCAGGAAGTCGTCTTCTCCCTCTGCCTCTCTCCCCAGTTTGTACACTTGCTCAAAGAAATAAATTTCTTTTTTAATATTTTATTTATTTGACAGATCACAAGTAGGCAGAGAGAGAGGAGGAAGCAGGCTAACTGCTGAGGAGAGAGCCCTGACGAGGGCCTCAATTCCAGGACCCTGAGATCATGACCCGAGCCAAAGGCAGAGGCTTTAACCCACTGAGCCACCCAGGCGCCCAATAAATAAAATGTTCTTAAAAAATTATAGAAAAGAAAAAAAAAAAAAAAAATTATAGAAAAGTAATAAACTATGCCAGCCACAGCATTCCAGCTGAGAATTAAAATTAAGCACACACGGGGCACCTGGGTGGCTTAGTTGGTTTAAGCAACTGCCTTCGGCTCAGGTCATAATCCCGGAGATCTGGGATCGAGGCCCACATCGGGCCTCCTGCTAGGTGGGGAAGCCTGCTTCTCCCTCTCTCACTCCCCCTGCTTGTGTTCCCTCTCTGGCTGTGTTTCTCTCTGTCAAATAAATAAAATCTTTAAAAAAAAAAAAAAAGTTAAAAAAAAAATTAAGCACACAGAATGGATAAGTCACACAACCATTTAATGAAATAACTACTGAGCAATAAAATGGACCAATGTAGTTTTCTCAAATGCATTATGCTAAGTGGGAAAAAAAAACAGTCTCAAAAGTTACCTTTACAGTATACAGTATTTGGAAAAGGCAAAATTAAAGAAGCACAAAACAGATTCGTGATTACCAGAGGCTGGGAATAGAGTTAAGAACTATAAAGACACTCCAGGGAATTTGCAGAAGTGCTGAAACTGTTTTGTATCTTGATTATGGTGGTTACAAGAATATATGCATTTGTCAAAACCTACCA
This sequence comes from Spilogale gracilis, assembly GCA_004023965.1. Lineage (NCBI taxonomy): Eukaryota > Metazoa > Chordata > Mammalia > Carnivora > Mephitidae > Spilogale > Spilogale gracilis. Next base: position 71,687 of record PITA01001981.1, read on the forward strand.
AAATGTAAACATAAATTTACTACATATCTTAAAAATGGGGGAAGGGAGCCTGGGTGGCTCAGAGGGTTAAGCCTCTGCCTTCAGCTCAGGTCATGATTTCTGGGTCCAGGGATCGAGTCCTACATGGGGGGGGGGGTCTCTGCTCAGTGGGGAGCCTGCTTTCCCCTTGTTCTTTGCCTGCCTCTCTGCCTAAAATCTAAAAAAAGGGGGAAAAAGGAAAAAAATCATTACAAGAGGTAGAAGAGCATTATAAAGGACTAACAGTATTTCTGCACTTCTAAGGCTTAAGAAAATAATTCAAAATACAATAGGTTCATTACAGCACCACCTACAATGATAAAAATTTAGAAACCTAAATGAACAATAATAGGAAAAATAGAAAAGACTAGTACATAGCCTTAAAATTATCTATGGAAATACTTTATCATAAAATATTTGGTATGTTAGATCAAAAAAAGAAAACTATAATCACAGAAATGTTATTTTTATCTCAGCTTGTTCCAAAAAGGATTCAGAATGACTTACAAAATCAAACTCAAGGAGTGAGAAAATTAAGGCAAAGGGAAAATAAGAAGAGCCTTGTCTGTAAAATATAATCAAGGGGCATCTGGGTGGCTCAGTTGCTTAAGCAACCGCCTTTAGCTCAGGTCATGCATGATCCCAGGATCCTGGGATGGAGCCCCACCATCGGGCTCCCTCTCAGCGGGGAGCCCGCTTCTCCCTCTCCCACTTCCCCTGCTTGTGTTCCCTCTCACTGTCTCCCAGTCAAATAAAATCTTTAAATAAATACAATGTAACTGAGTCCTACATACTTGCTAGAAATGAACCATAAGTTTAGTGCTAAACAAAACAGAAATAATCAGTAAAAGTCCATACTGACCATCAGATTTTTAAAAAAACAAAAAAATCAAAGTCCAAGCAATCATTCTTGTTATTAGCACCAAAGAGATTTTCCTGTCTGTAAATATACTATAATCATTTACATTTTTACAAGCTTTGAATAAAAAACCAGCTGGTCCTATCACAAAAGCTAAACTAAGAATCTTACAGATGATTGAATTACAGTTGGTGGTTGGTTGGCTGGGTTTGGGGTTTGCTTCTTGGGTGTTTTTATCATTTTGTAATTGGATATATGTTCCAAAATATTTGCAATAAGCATTTATTGATTTTAGAAATCAAAAGTACAAGTTATTTTAAATGGGAAGGGAAAAGATTTTCTCAGAGCGCACAAGCGGGCAAACAGCAGGCACGCCGCTGAGCAAGAATGCGGGACTCCTGAGCAGAAGGCAGACTCTTAAATTGAGCCACCCAGGCGTTATTTGGTTTTTACATCACTGTTTATGATATGATGATACACAGAATGAAAGTAGGGAATGGAAAAAGTCCTTACTTTCTACAATATTGAGAAACAAAATTATATTCATCACCAATATCAATGACCTTTGTTTTAACCTATCTGCAATTATTTATAATCACTACACCCTTCATGGGGCTTGAACTCAACCTAAGATCAAGAGTCACAAGCTCCACTGACTGAGCCAGCCAGGTACCCCTCTGCATATCTTTTTACGTGTAAAGAGAATAAACTCTGGTGACATAACACAGAAAACTTCATTATTACAGTACAAGAAATAGGAGCTTCCTGTATGTAACAGGTCTTCAGCCAGGAGGCCTACAAAATGTCTTCCTCCATTCAGCAGCCTTGACATGAACCCTCAACTACACGTTGTCATTGAACAAATCTATCCAGGTAAGTCACAACATAATTAAGAAGGCAGCTATCAGGGGCACTTGGGTGGCTCAGTCATTAAGCCTCTGCCTTCAGCTGAGGTCATGATCCCAAGGTCCTGGATGGAGCCCTGAATCGGGCTCCTTGCTTGGCAGGGAAGCCTGCTGCTTCCTCTCCCACTCCCCCTGCCCCTGCTGTGCTCCCTGTCAAATAAAATCTTTAAAAAGGGGGGTAGGGACACCTGGGTGGCTCAGTTGGTTAAGCCACTGCCTTCAGCTCAGGTCATGATCCTGGAGTCCTAGGATGGAGTCCCACATCAGGCTCCCAGCTCCACGGGGAATCCGCTTCTCCCTCCCTCCCTCCCTTCTCCCCTCTCAAGCTCTCACTCACTCACTCTTAAATAAATAAATAAAATCTTAAAAAAAAAAAAAAAGGCAGCTGTCAGGGGCACCTGGGTGCACCTCACTCAGTTAAGCATCTAACTGTGGCTCAGGTCCCAGTGTCCTGGGATTAAGCCCCACTGAGGCTCCCTGCTCTGCTGCAAGGAGCCTGCTTCTCCTCCCTGCTGGCTCCTGCTGCTTGAGCTTGCTCTCTGTCAAATAAATAATATCTTAAAAGAAGGCAGCTACCAGGCACATCAAATAGCTCATTCTGGGCTTTATGATCCTAAAAGAGTACATAATACATAAATCCAAAACTAACTGTGGGAGAATATATTTTAACTAGAGTTCCTATCTCCTTTGAATTTAAAAAAGATGTGGTAACCAAAATAATCTTTTAAGCACTGACATATATGACTTCACGTGATTTAATTCTTTATGGAATTTCACCTAAGGGAGAGAAAAAAGAATTCCATGTGATACGATGCAAACAGCAGACCTTAATTTGCTCTTTTGAGTAGTTACCATCTTTAGTTCATTACAGTTTCAAGTTCTCCCTCCTGGGGTTGGGAGGAACTTAAGGTATAGTATATTTATTAGGTTTTAAACATAGACTATGGGTGCCACAGAATAATGTTTGAAACTGGATTTAAAAATCAAAACACAGGGGGTGCCTAGGTGGCTCAGTTGGTTAAGCGACTGCCTTCAGCTCAGATCATGATCCCAGAGACCCGGGATCAAGCCCCACATCAGGCTTCCTGCTCAGCGGGAAGCCTGCTTCTCCCTCTCTCAGTCCCACTGCTTGTGTTCCCTCTCTAGCTGTGTTTTCTCTGCCAAATAAATAAATAAATAAAATCTTTTTAAAAAAAAAAATCAAAACGCAGGGCACCTGGGTGGCTCAGTGGGTTAGAGCCTCTGTCTTCGGCTCAGGGTCCTGGGATCGAGGCCTGCATTGGGCTCTCTGCTCAACAGGGAGCCTGCTTCCTTCTCTCTGCCTACTTGTGATCTCTCTCTGTCAAATAAATAATTTTTTTTTTTAATCAAAACACATAAGTTTTTTTCCTCCCATTAAAATGTCTTTCAGGTAATTTTGAATTCTATAAACAACAAACCTTTATTGCATTACAGAAAATTACAAAATGGTTTAAAAGCTAGAGAGAAAATTAAAGAGGACAGAGCTACAATTTAAATAATGTCCATGGAAGGCCTCAATGAGAAGGTAACATTTAAGCAAAGAACATGGCAGAAGTGAGGGAGCGACTTTTATAGATAACCTGTGGAGGAGCATCCATCCCTTTGGGATTGGGGTATACCTGTGACTCTAGAAATAACAACTGTTTTACTGTCGTTCCAAATGCCATTAAAATACAATAATTAAATTTTAGGGCTAGGCAGAAAGCAGATCAGCGGATGCTGCTGGGGGAATTAAAAGGAGCCCATAAAACTTTTAGAGAAGATGGAAATTATGATTATAGTCATCATTTCACAGTTGAGTACTCTGATATGTCAATACTCATACTACACACTTAAAATGTGTGCATTTTATGTCAATTATACCCCAATAAAGATATATTTTTAAAAAGAAAATTCTAGGGGCGCCTGGGTGGCTCAGTTGGTTAAGCAACTGCCTTCGGCTCAGGTCATGATCCCGGAGACCTAAGATCAAGTCCCACATCGGGCTTCCTGCTTGGCAGGAAGCCTGCTTCTCCCTCTCTCACTCCCCCTGCTTGTGTTCCCTCTCTCTCGCTGTGTTTCTCTCGGTCAAATAAATAAAATCTTAAAAAAAAAAAAAAAAAAAAAGGAAAATTCTAGCCCTACAATAAGAATAAACACACCAATATAACAAATGAGTCAAAACAGATCCACATAATAGAAGGAAACCTAGTTTATTATAAAGGAGGTCCTTGAAATCAATCTAGGATCACTAGTTACCAATGTGAGAAAAAGTAAATTACATCACTACTTCCTGCCTATACAATACACAGAAATAAACTCCAGATGAATTACAGTTTAAAACAAAGAAAGAACTATAAAAATATTAACAAGAAACGCAACAGAGGGATGAATCTAAGTCAAAAGCAAAAGACCATCACTTTTTGATTACATACATTTTAAAACTCTGTACTGCAGAGGACACAAAGTTAAAATATAAAAGCAGCTTATAAATCCAAGAAAATAATACATACACCAACAGAAAAAATAAACAATACTCATGCAGAGTTGGTAGAAAAATGTGGAAATCTGAAGAACAGTGTGAAAATATGTATCAAAACTTTAAATGCATTCTGTTGTCAGTTTCACCTCTGTAAATATATTCTAAAGAAATGACTGCAGAACACAAAAATAAAACTACCATATTGTTTACTACAGCATTGTTTAGAATGTCAAAAGTCAAAAAAAAAAGTTCAGTGATCTGGATAAGTCAAAGAATCTTGTGGTTCCATGCACCATGCCCTTAAAGATACAAAGGTATTTATTAATCTGAAAGGATAGCCAAAATGTATTAAGAGCGAAAAGACTATCACACAATGTGTTCACACGTATGTGCAGGTGCAATACATTTACAATGTTCCCATTTGGCTTAAAACACAACACATTCTTGAATCTGTGTTTATATATGCATACGAAACATCTAGAAGAAAATGACCTGTGCTGTTAAGTATTTAACTCTGAAAAAGTTATTGAAATGTTTTAGGTCATAAAAAAATTTCCATTTTAGACAGAAAATAGATTAGTGGTTGCTTAGGGCTAAGGGTACAGTGACTGGTATTGGGTACAGTTTCTTTTTGGCATAATGAAAATGATGACAGTTGCACAATTCTAAATATACTAAAAACCACTGAACAGTATCTTTTAAATGGGTGAACTGTATGGTACGTGAATTTTATCTCAAAACTTTTTAAAATTCCACTTTAGAACAAAATTTGTAACCATAATACAGAATAAAAATTGTGCATTTTAAAATTCACAGTTTGGGGGCGCCTGGCTGGCTCAGTCAGTACAGCATGCAACTCTTGATCTCGGGGGTGATGACTTCGAACCCCACAATGGGTGTAGAGATCACTTGAAAAATAAAGATTTAAACAATAAGATAAAAATAAAATTGATCGTTTGTACCATATACCATGCCCCAATAGAAAGCTCAAACCCAAACAGCACTTCTTAAATAGGAAAGTGAGTCACTAGTCTTAAAAGCAGTTAACCATTGACAATATACTGTTAAATTACAACCTTAATTCTATGTTCATAAGGATACTATTTTCTTGAGCTATGCTGACACATACTATTCACATCAGAGAATAGGAATGAACCTTGTAAATGTATTAAGTTGAAACAGCATGGCACTGTTTTCCAAGTATGTGTTATAACTGAAAAGAAAGTTTCAAAAGTTTTACAAATTAAGGAGGGTAAACCTTGCTCCTCTGGCCCCTTATGGTTTCAAGAAATCTCACTGGGTGGGGGGGACGGGGAGCAAAGCAAAAGCAATCCTTCAATAAATGCTAACTGGCTCCTCATCTTTAGGCCCAAAAGCCTTTCAGTATTCAAGATCCCACATTCTGTTACACCTTACACCTTTATCAATTCAAAATGACACCTTAGTACCCTTCAAAATAAAATACTCCACTCAATAAAGCTGTTCAATATGCCCTGATAACATAATGTATTCATTCATCATTCATGAGGTAGACACCATTTGCCAGGTGCTGGAGACACAGGGCTGAAAGATTCTTCAAGAGGAACCATCACAGTAGTTCTGAACCAAAGTGCACATGAGATCAACAGGGAGTGGTTAAAAACAAATATATATATTTGTTTTCATATATATATATACAAGTAGGACTCTGCCTACTTGTGATGCAATATAGCATGAATTGCATCTCATCACTGAAGACTTTGATTCAGGAGGTCTGGACTTAAACCCAAGACTATGTTTACTGAAACAGCTTCCTAGCACCCAATGCTAAAAGAAACAGTAAATAACTCCAAATCTGGGAGCTGAATGCTTCAATGAGTATCAAATATGACAACAGCACCAAAAGGACACCCAACCTTCAAAAAAAGAGAGGGAGCACCTGCTCTTGGTTTTGAGCCCCATGTCGGGCTCTGCACTCAGCACATAGAGCCTGCTAAAGTTTCATGCTAAAGTTTCCCTGTGTCTGTCTCCCTCTGCCCCTCCCCACACTAGCTTGCTTTTCTCTAAAATAAATAATCTTTCACAAAGAAGGTTTCCCAGAGATGAAGACATTTTAATTGAAACTTGAAAGATGAGAAAATGGCTAGGTGGATAAGAAGCGAAAGGGGTTCCAAACAGAGACAGTACATAAATAAAAATTGCCCAACCATGTTGAGAAATTACTAAAAACACTATGAAATTAGCATCTGTGTTCTGAAAACTACAAATACTTCAATACAGCTGAAGTGGAGTACCAGCAAAGATTAGTAAGCTGGTTCAAAACATGAAGGGCTGAAATTATGCTATACTGAGGAGCTTGGAAATGATTCTAAAAGCAACTGAAAAGCAAAAACAGAATTTAAGTAAGGATGAGACATAAGATTTGTGTCTTCAGAAATACCAATTTAGCAACAACAGAGAACAGGGGGAGGGGGGAGGTTTTACAGAAAACCAATCAGAAGACTACTATAAAGACTACTGCAAGAAATATGAGTCTTCCAAATAAGGCAATATGAATATAACCTGGCAACTGTTGGGAGGCTAGATCCAGGAAGCTAAGATTACCAGGTTGCCCATAATGGGGACAGCATCCATAGAAACAGGACTTAGGGAATGATAGATACTACTGACCTCAGTTTTGAACAGCATCGTAGCACCTCCTGAGCTCCTATTAGGCATCCATACTGGGTTCCTATAATTAAGACATACAAACTAACCTCTTACTTTTGTCCCTTAACTTTAATATATGCACAGCAGGTAGGGCTTAAAATGAGTGATGTGTAAAAAGAGGCCTGTGTATGTTTTAGGGAAACACCACTCCATAATGAAGAATGGTAGGTCTCCAGACTGGTCTGGATAAGAGCACGAGGGAGGTCATCAGCTTCAACATGTATCATCAGAGACCATGAAACATGGTGTCTCATTTTTCTGACCCTGCATTTCCTCATTCATAAAATGGAAATGATGAAAACCAACAGTTACTGGGGATCCAAATCATACATACAACATGAGAACAGCTCTAGCACACCAGTTATGGAGAGTACCTGTCATCATTACTTCCAGATACAGAAAGACAGTACTCACTACTAAAAACCATCTCTAGATCTCACTGGCTACACTCAACCTAACTTAGCAACCTCTGCTCAAAACACTAACATTCTTTTTATTAAAATGGACATAATTAAAGGAGATCACTACACTGGAAAAAAGGTTAAATAATTTCCAAGATCTTTTCCAATGCCAAAATTTCACTGCAAATGTATAGCCAACTCACTTTCAATCAGTACAGTAAACCAAAATCCTTATTTTTTTGGCATACATTTTTCTTCTTTTATTTTTTTAACAATTTCATTTATTTTTAAGCTCACTCTACGCCCAATGTGGGGCTCGAACTCAAGACACAGATTGATTGGGCGCCTGCATGGCTCAGTGGGTTAAAGCCTCTGCCTTCAGCTCAGGTCATGATCTCAGGGTCCTGGGATCTAGACCCGCATCTCTGCTCAATAGGGAGCCTGCTTCCTCCTCTCTCTCTGCCGGACTCTCTGCCTACTTGTGATCTCTCTCTGTAAATAAAATATTTTTTTAAAAAAGAAAGAAAAAAAAGAAAGAAAGAAAAAGAATGCTTCTTAAAAAAAAAAAAAAAAGACCCAGATTAATCAAGCATCACACGCTCCACCGAATGAGCCAGGCCCCAATAAGCTCTTAATAAAAGGTACAAGGTTGGGGTGCCTGGGTGGCTCAGGTCATGATCAGGAGTCTGCTTCTCCCCTCCCCCCGCTTATGCATGTGCACAAGGATGCTCTCTCTCAAATTTTTTTTAAAGATTTTATTTATTTGACAGAGAAAAACACAGCTAGAGAGGGAACACAAGCAGGGGGAGTGAGAGAGGAAGAAACCTGGTTTCCTTGCCAAGCAGGGAGCCCAATGCGGGCTCTATCCTGGGACTCCGGTATTATGACCTGAATTGAAGGAAGTCACCTAACAAATGAACCACCCAGGTACCCCATAAATAAGATCTTTTTTTAAAAAGTGGGGGGGTTGGGGCGCCTGGGTGGCTCAGTTGGTAAAGCCACTGCCTTCAGCTCAGGTCATGATCCCGGAGACCCGAGATCAAGTCCCACATCGGGCTCCCTGCTCGGCGGGTTGCCTGCTTCTCCCTCTCTCACTCCCCCTGCTTGTGTTCCCTCTCTAGCTCTGTTTCTCTCTGTCAAATAAATAAATAAAATCTTTAAAAAAAAAAAAAAAAGTGGGGGGGTTTATCTTTTTTCATTTTAAACCATTTGAAATATGGAAAATACAAAACAGACAAGAAAAAAAAATTACCCATTATCTCCCCACCCACCCAAATAAAAGCAGGATTTTATCATATTTCCTCCCAGTCCTTTTCCCATGTACATCACTCTTAATGAATACACAGAACTTAAAAGCCCATTTTCTAGTTAATAAATTAACAAAGGAACTGTACTTAATATAAAATTAGTTTCATCTGATTTGTGTCACCCAATCACAACATAGCCCCATCTTGTACACACTCACTGAAATTCTCAACTAGAAAAAATTTTCTTTAGAAATTTCCTCACTTCATGAAATTAGGTTTCTTCATAGAAAAGAACAATTAATTTCACTGGTTTGAATTTTACTAGGCTTTTGACCCCTATAAGTAGTATCTCCTTAATTTGGCCAATTGGGGGGAAAAAAAAATTTAAATCAATAAATTCTTAGCAAATTAAAGAACTTTTTTTAATTAACAGCAGATATGGTGCTTTTAAATACATACAATAACCAGAATTGGGTTAATGAAGTGTTCCCTTGTTAAAATCTATAGGGAATTTTCTTTAACAGAGAAAAATTATTTGTCATTTGTGGATCAACTGACTGTATAGTCATGACATCTAAAGAGTAGAGTTCCCTGAAAACACCTGGTCTCTGTAATTTAAGCATTCCTCTTCCCAGGGTTGTAAACAAGTTTGTTTATGCTGTTAACCTGAAAACACCAAATTCAGAGAATAGTTACCTTTAGTTCCAGTAAAATCTGTTGCTTAGAAAAATTCCAAATCTGTGGTATAAAACTATAAATAAACTGACCCTCCCACCTTATTTCTAAAGACCCCTGGCACATATATGACAAAAACTCACAACAAAATGGGTTACAGACGAAATACACCTCAACGTGATAAAGGCCATATATGCCAAATCAATAGCTAAAAGCTTACTCAAGGGTGAAAACCTGAAAGCTTTTCCTCTATGATCAGGTAACAAGACAAGGACTCCCATTCTTGCCACTTTATTCAACATAGAACTGGAAATCCTAGCCAGAGCAAACAAAAAGAAAGAAAAAGCATCCAAATTGGTAAGGAAGAAATAAACACTATCTACAGATGTCATGATATTATTACAGAAAAGACTAAATACTAAACCATGGTGCCTGGGTCGTTCAATGGGTTAAGCATCTGCCTTCGACTCAGGTCATGATCCCAGGGTTCTAGGATAGAGCCCCACAGCAGCCTCCTTGCTCAGCAGAGAGTCTGCTCCTGCTTTTCCCTCTCCCTCTCCCTCTCCCCCCTGCTTGTGCACACTTTCTCTTTCACTCTCTCTCCAATACATAAAAATCTTAAAAAAAAAAAAAAACCTCCCACCAAAAACTATTAGAATAAATTAATCAGTAAAGTCACAGGATACAAAATTAATTACAGAAATCTGGTGCAGGGGCGCCTGCGTGCCTCAGTCGTTAAGCGTCTGCCTTCCGCTCAGGTCCCAATCTCCCGGGATCGAGCCCCACATCTGGTTCCCTGCCCCACAGGAAGCATGCTTCCCCCCGCCCACTCCCCCTGCTTGTGTTCCTTCTCTAGCTGTGTTTCTGTCAAATAAATAAATAAAATCTAAAAAAGACGGAATCTGGTGCATTTCTATTCACTAATAATGAACTATGAGAAAGAGAAATTAAGAAAACAATCTCATTTACAACGGCATCAAAAATAATCATCCTGGGGCGCCTGGGTGGCTCAGTTGGTTGAGCGACTGCCTTCGGCTCAGGTCATGATCCCAGACCTGGGAACGAGTCCCACATCGGGCTCCCTGCTCTGCAGGAAGCCTGCTTCTCCCTCTCTCACTCCCTCTGCTTGTGTTCCCTCTCTAGTTGTGTTTCGCCTATCAAATAAATAAAAATCTTAAAAAAAAAAAAAAATCATCCAAAAATAAATTAGCCCTGGAGCACCTGGGTGGCTCAGTCATTAAGCGGCTCAGGACGCTCAGGTCCTGATCGGGGTGGGGGAAGCCCTCTCTGCTCTGCAGGAAGCCTGCTTCTCTCTCTCTCACTCCCCTGCTTGTGTTCCCTCCCTCTCTAGCTGTGTTTCTCTGTCAAATAAATAAAATCCTTTAAAAAAATAAAAAATAAAAATAATAAATTAGCCCTGTACTCTAAAAACTTGTAAGACTTTGATGCAAGAAAACTGAAGATGACAGAAATAAATGGAAAAGTATACCATGCTCACAGAATGGAAGAATGAATACTGTTAAAAATGTCCATTCTTGGGCACCTGGGTGCCTCAGTGGGTTAAAGCCTCTGCCTTCGGCTCAGGTCATGATCCCAGGATCCTGGGATCCAGGCCCGAGTCAGGCTCTCTGCTCAGCAGGGAGCCTGTTTCCTCTGCTCTCTCTGCCTGCCTCTCTGCCTTCTTGTGATCTCTGTGTCAAATAAGTAAAATCTTAAAAAAAAAAAAAAAGAAGTCCATACTACCATACTACCCAAAGCAATATATTCAATGCAATCCCCATCAAAATACTGAGGACTTTTCAGAGCTAGAGTAATCCTAAAATTTGTACAGAACCGAAAAATGAAAAACAAAAACAAATAGCCCAAGCAATCTTAAGAACAGAAAGCTGGAGATACACTCCCAGATTTCAAACTATACTACAAAGCTATAATAATCAATATAGTATAGCACTGGCACAAAAAAGATCAATGGAGCAGAATAGAGAGCCAGAGACTGGTCAATTAACCTACAACAAAGGAGAAAACCTACAACAAAGGAGAATAATATACGATGGGGAAATAAACAATGGGAAAAAAGGTCTCTTCAATAAATCATGTTGAAAACAACTGGATAACTACATGCAAAACTATGAAACTCATCTCACACCATACAGAAAAATAAACTCAAATAGATTAAAGACCTAAACGTAAAACCTGAAAACATAAAACTATGAAAAACAGAGGTAGTAAACTCTTGGACATGAATCTCAGTAATATACTCTTGAATGTGTCTCCTCAGGCAAGGCTCAGTAAATAAATAAATAAATAAAACTACATCAAACTAAAAAACTTTTTCACACTGACAGAAACCAACAAAACAAAAAGGCAATCTACCAAAAGGAAGGAGATATTTGCAAATGACCTATCTAGTAAGGG